>JAODAL010029104.1:0-52182 GCA_025379985.1 Phyllomedusa bahiana | reverse complement strand
ATTCCAGTACTGCTTTTTACTGGGAGTAGACAAAGTGTTGGGTAAGAGCCTACTCCCTATGTTACATGTCAAGATTTTCCTGGCCTATATAAAGTCAGCAAGTCAGCTGACTAGGTGTGGCTGCAACTCTGGTCTTGGCATTTGGGCTGGAGAAGCTATACACTGGAGGAAGCCAATGTCTGCTGCTCAAACTCTATTTTGGCTATTGTGTTAGTGAGGAAACTACCACTGTCTAGTAAGTGCTCGGACGAGCAGGAGTTTTGTTTTGTTTGCTTCTTTTGTGCCAGTATTGCTGCACATGTTTGTTTTATTTAAATAAATATATGACGACCCGTATTTGCACCCCAGACTGGCTCTGTCTCTATGCCTAACGGACTTATGCTATGATCCTGGAGCCGTACATGCTCAGATATGGTGGAGGACGCGAGCATATTAAAGAGACAGTCCTCTTAAAGAGACAGTACCAGAGACAGGCAGAGGGAGTGTTACAAACCTATGTTCTGGGTGAAAGATGCAACTATACAACAGGCCGAGACCGCTAAGATGGACGAGCTGTTGAAACAGCTAATCCATGTCAATACCAGCCTCCAACTGATTGCGGCAAGCCAGCAAAAGACACAGGAAGAGACCGTCCAGGTCCATTCAGAGACCAGTCGATTGTTTATAGAAGCACACCAAGCCATTGTGAATAAACAGCAGCAGGTGAACCTGGCACTGCAGCAGCAGCTACAGGTCTTGACTAGAGATGGGCGATTGCAGAGGAGAGGAGAGAAGGAGATTGCGTGAAGGGAGGTTTCTAGAGATTAGTGCAGAGATGTATGGAGGGGAGAGGTTATGGAGAGCCTGGTAGGTCAAGGTTACTAACTTGAACTGGATTCGCTGGGCAATGGTAAAACAGTTAAGGGATTGGCAGAGGGGAGAGGCAGAGGAGTAGCGGGGAGAGAGGTGAATCAGACGGGCGGCAGAGTTAAGCATGGATTGGAGGGGAGCGAGGGTGCTAGGTGGGAAGCCACAGAGAAGGAGGTTGCAGTAGTCTAGGCGGGAGATGATGAGGGCACGGACAAGCATTTTTGTGCTTTCAAAGTTAAGGAATGAGCGGATTTGGGAGAGAAAGTGTACCCATTGACTGTGATAGAGAGATCAGGTATAGGGATAGAGTGGGATGGTGGGAAGATTATGAATTCAGTTTTCTCCACATTTAGTTTCAAGAGACGGGAGGGACATCCTTATGCTTCAGCAACAATAGAATATTTTGCATAGGATATTGTGACATTATGCCACAAACTTGTAGGGAACGGGCTTAAGGAGCTCAGGTTCCATTCCATGAGTTCGGACGAAGTAAGCTTCTCTTGGTTCAGCTGGCTGACGCTTCAGTTCCACCCTGGTGCCCTTCTCCTTGGCTTCCTTTTTCTTCCTCTCATTTTCCTTGACGTGCTGGAGGAAACTATCTCTGCTCATTGAGTGGTGAATGTGCTCCACACAGACGTTGATTCTTTTGGCAAGGATTTTACCTTTGATCTGCTTGTTCACAATTATACCCACAGCATGCTGTGTAACATTGTATATCCTGCCAGTCTTGCCATGATAGAATTTATCTGACATGCCTTTTTGTATGGTGCCCATACCCTTAATGTACTCAATGTCACTCTTCTTGTAGATGCGCATGTATGTTGACAAAGGCACAACTCCATGTTTACGGAAGGGTCTGGAGAACATATACCGGGTACCACGCCTTTTGCATCTTGTGTTCATCATTTTCGCACCTTAAAGATGGCGAATCCAGCAGAAAGAGAGGGACCAGCTTCCTTTTACTTCTCTGAGGGCATCAACGATTGGGTGTCAGAGCACGTCATCCTCTTTGGCCTCTTGATCTTTTGAAATGCCTTCTGACCCCAACTGCATTGTGTCATCAAAGAGCTCTTCAGAATTTGGATTATCTAGTGCGGTCTGTTTATTGGGTGACATTTGGTCTGTGTTTGCTTCAGTTTGGACTGATGATGATGATGACGATATTTGTAGACATGACTGAGAAGAAAAGGAGTTAAAACCACTGGATGCAGGGTGTGTTAACCACTGAAGAACAGATCGGTGCCGCTCTTCAGAAATGAGACGCACAGGAAACCAACCAAGCGATGACAGGCCTGACGGTCCTGCGACTGACGATGTGCTTGTTAGTGTGTTGTCCGGAACACTGGAAGGAGTGCCGTGTCTCGTACCTCTAGCTCCACGTTCACAGTCTCTTATTGAAGAACTGTACTCCTAAGACAGCAAGTCAACAGTGTTCTTAAATCCCTATAATTTCCAACTGGCAAATAGGATTATAAACAGAATTTTTTCTATGGAAAATCTGTGAAATGGGGTCTTATGGAAGGACCCTGACAGCAAACCAACAGTGTTCTTGAATCCTTATACCTTGCAACTGACAAATAGGAGTAGAAATTGAATTTTTTCTATGGAATATCTGTTAACGCTGTCTTATGGAAGAATCCTGGCAACAACAGTGCAACACAGAAGTCTTCTTGAATTAAAAAATGTAACTACAAGCAAATAGTATTAAAAAAAGATTTCTTTCTATAGAATATCTGTTAACGCTGTCTTATGGAAGAACTCTGGAAGCATCACTGCAACACTAGCATTTCTTTCTATGGCAGATTTGCTGATGGTATCTTCTGCAGTGGCTGGACCCCCAAAACAGGAGAAATGAACTTTTGGACACTCTGAATAAAGATGGGAAAAATGCAGCCAGCTATACAAAACTATACACTAAACAAAAGCTATACAAAACTCCCTAACTCCCTAACTCGTGATGTGTATGTTTCCCTAAACTAGCTGCCCCCCACCCTGACTAATCTAACTTGCAGAGTTTTCTGTGTAAAATCGCTAGAAAATGGTGTTTCTGCCTGCTGGCAAACAAGCACACAGAGGCAGCAGTGTGTTCACTACAGAGAGTAAGGTCGAAATGACGTTCAACAGGAAATACAGTGACATACACATAAGATGGTCATGTGTTTATAGCAGCCAATGACTTCCCTACACCCTCAGTGGTGACGTTTTTGACCCTCCTCTGTGCTCTGTACTGATTGGTGGCCGCCAAAAGTACAGGAAGCAGCTTAAAGTCGAAGTGAAACTGGAGCGGCGCATCGATTGGTAGTCTCGATTGCGATTTTTTTATCCAATTTTGCCGAACAAAATTGGATCTGATTGCAATCGAGAAAACCGTAAAAATTGACTCGATTTTAACTTTCTTGCATAAATAGCTCAACACTAGTCTTGACCGAAGTGCCAGAGGGGTTGACAGGTGGGCAGTCCACGCCCCGTCAAGAGGTATCTCGGTACCTTTGAGAGGATTGCGGAGAAAGAGCAGCTTCCTGTGGACCAGTGGGCGGATGTCCTGCCCCTTTTCTAATGCGTGAACCACAAAAGGCCTACTTCGACCTGAGGGTTCAAGACGCTGGCTGTCTATGACCACTTTGTCCGTGCCCTTCCTATAAGGCTCCAACGGTACACGGGGTACATGAACCCCAAAAGTGTGGACGAGCTTGTCTCGGTTGTGGAGAGATACAGCACCACCTTCAGTTCCTTCAGGTACTACATTCCCTTGGGAACCAACAGACGCCAGCACGGGGTAAGACTGTTCCTGTCCCGAAAGAGGAGAGAAAATATCCTGAAGGTAGGGGGTTACGGTTTGGGTGAAAAAGGGGAACAGTCGCCCACCCTAAAAAGGGATCCTTTACCTAGAGTCCAGGGCCCCATTGTGCACTGGCGGTGTCAAGGACTGGGACATATGGCGGAACGTTGTCCAATCTTGGGGGAACCCATGGAGTGTGGCTTGGGGAGATGTACGTCATTATTTGCAAGGCCTTTCTATTTCACTCATGCTGAGACTGGTGGGGACAGGTGGAAATTTCCTGTCTAAATTAATGGACACACTGACAGGGGCGAAATGGTTCAGGGGGTTTTTGGTGACCTTGGTGAAAGCCAGGTTGGTGGCCTCAGACCAACCCATTCCCCGCCTCTAGGCATGGCTTATTCACGGAATCAAATTTTTCCCACCCCCCGCCCAAACTTTGTGGATTTGTGGGGGAATAAACCAAGTGACATGAAATTTGTACCCCCTGTAAATGAGTACGTAAAAACGGTTGTTAGAGAAAACTAAAGGGCGGATGGAGAGGAACTTCTAATGGCTGGAAATCTATAGGGGGGTTGAGGAATTTTGCCAATCCTGCCCGGAGTGCCAGATTAATGCCCCTGGAACCCATTTTGCGGAGCCCACTAATTCCTCTTCCGATAATCGAAGCCCCCTTTGAGCGGATAAGCATGGAAGGTGGGGGCCCTTCTAAATAGTCCAACGGACATGGAAATTTTGATGGTCCTAGACATCCCACCACTTTCACAGAGTCAATTACCCTTTTAGGAACACCCCCCTCTAAAGGATAAAAAAGGAGTTTTCCGATTTCTTTCTGAACTGGGACCCCAAAGGGAGTCCTTAGACCGGGGACATTCCCTTCATGTCCAGGGAACCAGAACTCCCCCCTTTCTAAACATTACCCACCTCAGTACCTCCATATAACATCCCCAGACCAATGGCCTGGTGGAGAGATTTAATAAAACTATGACAGGGATGTTAAAAAATTGGGTTTTAAGAATGGAAGGGACGGGGCCCCCACCCGCCTGCTACCCTCCCTGATGTTCTCCAATTAAATTTCCACGGCACCCTGGGGTTTCCCCTTTTTGGGCTCCTATACAGGCGCACCCCGGGGGGACTCTTAGAAAAAGCCAGAGAGTCCTGGGAACAAGAAAATACTCTGTATAAAAGTGTAATTGAGCACATCGCTGAGATCAGGAAAAATCGGGGGCCGTACTCCCCCATATCAAAGGGGGAACATGCAGCAGCCCCGGAAACCCAACCAGGGTGAATAACAGGTCAACAAGGGTCAGAGTATTTCAGCCAGGAAACTGGGTGCTAGTGCTTGAACGAAGGAGGGGATTAGGTTTTTGGGAAATGGCAAGGGCCCTATGAGACTGAGAAAGGGTTTAAAGAGGTAAATTTTAAGGTGTCCAGCCAGGGAAAAAGGAAAAATAAATCAAAATTTACCCATGTCAAACCCAATCAGCCCTGGTTTTACTGTAAATTTTTCCCCGGCTATAAAGGAAAAACCCCAGGGGGGGTGTACCAAAATGTCCATATCTCAGAGTCCTTTTCAGAGGCCCAGGGACAAGAAGTTAGAGAATTCTTACAAAGGAACCATTGGTCCTAAAAAGCCGGGGGGCCCAATCAGGGTCATTAAACATGACAAGTTATGGGAAACCCCGTCAAAGTGCTTTTTAAAAACCATATAGGGTGCCCCGAACCCAAGATAATCGATCTCGGAAGAGGTGAAAAGATGCTAGCTCTAGGGGTAATGGAAAAGTTACAAAGTGGGTGGTCAAGACCCATAGTGATCATCCCAAACCAGACAGCAGCTTGCTATTTTGCAATGATTTTCTTAAATTATACAAAATATCAAAGTTTGATGCCTACCACATGCCCAGGGTCGATGAATTGGTTAAGGTTTTACCCACTGGAAAATATAAGCATATTAGACCTTACCCAAAAGGTTTTGGGAAGTTCCCCCCCCCATACAAGGCAAAGAAATAAATTCATTTTTCCCCCCAAGAGGGAAAATTTCCCGTATGGTCCTCCCTTTTTTTTTACTGGGCCTCCTGCTACATTCCAGAGGTCGATGGACCTCATCCCAAAGCCCCATGAAGAATATGGGGCTGCATATTTTGGTGATGTGGTGATATTTAGCGCAGATTAGAAGTCCCATCTAGCCAAGGTACAAGCGGTCCTGGACTCAATAGAGGCAGCAGGCTTAACCACCAACCCAAATAAGTTTGCAATAGGGCTAGAAGAGGCTTGCTACCTCAGGTACATTGGGAGAGGAGTCATCAAGCCCCAAAATGATAAAATTAAAGCAATTTGAAATTGGCCTCAACCTGTCTCTTAGAAGCAGGTTAAAGCCTTCTTGGGGATTTCAGGGTACTATAGGAGCTTCGTACCAGGCTTCGCCTCCATAGCCGCCCCTCTTACTGACCTCACAAAAGGGGCACAGTCCACCATGGTGAAGTGGAACCAGGAGGCTGAACAACCCTTTCAAAAATTAAAAGAGGTACTCTGTGAGAGACCAATATTATTCGCTCCTAACTTTAGGAGAGAATTTATCGTTCAGCCAGATGCTTCAGAAGTAGGCTTAGGGGCTGTCCTGTCGTAGCTAGACACTCTCCTGGCTCCTGCTCCTATACCCCACTCAATAGGTCCCTAGAAGAAGGCCCAATTGGCCGAAACATCGGACCATGGGATTTGCACTATGAGTTTCTCAGTATGTTATTTTGTACAACATGGAGAGCTGAATGAATCTGATACCTTGTAAACCTTTCTAATGTGTAAATAAAACACTATATTTGCAAAGAGCTCAAGGAGTGCCGTGGATTTTCTCTATATTTAGATCTGAGTAGAGGGGGAGAATATGTCAATATTGAGGGAAGTGCTGGTAGAGTAGCTTGAAGGGGAGGGGGGACGGACTACAAAGCAGACAGGCAGGAGGGTTTGGATCTGCCTGGAGGAAGAAACTTGGCTGCACGGCCACTATCCATCAGTACATGCAGCAGGAGTGGGAAAGAGGAAGTGCTCATTGCACTCATTGGACTGATCCTCTCCATTCTGCGGCACACGTTTTGCCAGGTACTACACTTACACTACTATAGTGTTAAAAATGAGGCACCATGTGTAACTTGTCAGATATGAGGCATTAGGTATTACCTAGTGCCTCATATCTGAGAAGTAAGAGTGGGTTCGTTTCTGTGTACATTTGCGGTATCCATCAGGGTTCTTGAAAAAAAAAAGTACCCCGGTGGATGCAGTTAAGCTTTGTTTACACTGCACTGCTTTATGATCATATTTTTGGCACTTTTGGGATTTTAAAAGCGCCAAAAATACGATCGTTCGTGCTGCCCCATGGACTAGAATATAAAAGACGAGCTGTAGTCTCCACAGCTCGTCTTTTCTCTGCTCGTCTTCTGCCGCCAGCATACAGTATTATACAACATGTTGTATAATACGCCGGTGCTTTTAGTTTTCTTGGCGTCTTCCCATGCAATACAATTGTATGGGTAATGTCAAAAAAACAAGAAGCGACCGTGGTTTTTGCACAAAACGTGACAAGTCACTGGCCTTCTAGGGGTAAATGGAGAAACATAGCCGAGCATGGGCAACGTTTACTCTATGGGACGCAATAGCGTAGTCAACTACGCCATTGTGTCCTTTAAAATAAACATATGCACCCGCAAACAATTCAAAACATAGGCCATGGTCGACTATGTTTCTCCATTGACACCTTGGAAGCCGCTGTGGCTATGTTACAGTATCCACGAAGATACCTTTTTTCCCAGAATCCCGACAGATACCCCAAATGTACGCAGAAACATCGTGTGAACCCACCCTAACTTTTACTGTCTCACCTGAGAAGTTACACCTAAGTGCCTCATACCTGACAATTTCAGAGGTATGAGGCACTAGCTGCTACCTCTGTGTTATAATTAGGGTAGATTTCTCACTGTTTATTTTGGCAGGGTCTTTTTTCACATTGTTTATTTTTGCATTTTTTTAACTACTTGTCTGCTGCCTATAAGCGTCCAGGCAGTTAATCTCTGCACGGATGTTCCAAATTGTCCGTGCAGAGGGCAGAGCTGTTCACTAATTGTACAGCTGCACGAGTGGACAGCGGGCTATCAGCAATAGATGGACTCTCCACTGAGAAGATAGGGATGGTTTATTACCGTTCCCTGGCTTCTCAATCACTATATACACAGCATTCAATTAGTGCTGTATACACAGGTAGGCAGGAAGCCTGTGTCAGCTTCCTGCTCCTGGTGCCAGTGGTCATATGACCGCCAGGGCTTGTTGACTACTGAGCTGCTTGGTCTTATCAGACCCAGATCAGCTCAGCAGTCAGTGTAGGGGAAGCACCAGCGCCAGTTACAGGGGAAATCACCAAAAAAAGTTATATAAATATGCCCCCAGAGGTCTTTTTTTGAATTTATGGGGACACAACATGTAAAATAAAGTAACAAAAAAAAAAACACACACAAAAAGACAATATTAATAAAATAAATTCTTTTAATCACCTACATATAAATGTCCATGATAGAAAAATGACACAATTACAAAACTTATTTTAACGTCACTATTGCTATAAAAAAAACTAAAAATATGAAAAATTTTTTTATTCTTTTCTCGCATAGTAAAAAATATAATAAAAGAAAGCCTAACATGTGAAAACATGTAAAAAGGTGAAACAATAGTAAAATCATTGGTATTTACTACAGAAAAGAAAAATGTGCCTGATCAGTAACTGGTTAAACTTTATCCTCTCATCCTAAACTGGGGAAGGGGGGCCTATATTGGTGTCAGCGTGTATTGTGCCCAGGTCAGAAAGAGCCGAGTAGCTGTGGAGAAGTTAGATTCCAACCTCTGCCGCTGTCACTGCGTTCTCCTGACAATATCTGCATGTTGGATTCTTTCCATTCTATGCCAGCAGTGCACAGTACCTTCTTCTCCACTGGCTGGTGGAGTCATGCTCCACATGGCCTGCTCAATATACACTCACCGGCCACTTTATTAGGTACACCTGTCCAACTGCTCGTTAACACTTAATGTCTAATCAGCCAATCACATGGCGGCAACTCAGTGCATTTAGGCATGTAGACATGGTCAAGACAATCTCCTGCAGTTCAAACCGAGCATCAGTATGGGGAAGAAAGGTGATTTGAGTGCCTTTGAACGTGGCATGGTTGTTACAACCAAGGTAGGCAGAAGAGCATCTCTGAACGCACAGTACGGCGAACTTTGAGGCAGATGGGCTACAGCAGCAGAAGACCACACCGGGTGCCACTCCTTTCAGCTAAGAACAGGAAACTGAGGCTCCAATTTGCTCAAGCTCACGAATTGGACAGTAGAGATTGGAAAAACGTTGCCTGTCTGATGAGTCTCGATTTGCTGCGACATTCGGATGGTAGGTCAGAATTTGGCGTCAACAACATGAAAGCATGGATCCATCCTGCCTTGTATCAACGGTTCAGGCTGGTGGTGGTAGGTGTCATGGTTGTGGGGAATTTTTCTTGGCACTCTTTGAGCCCCTTGGTACCAATTGAGCATCGTTGCAACACCTTGTGGAATCTATGCCACGAAGAATTGAGGCAGTTCTGAAGGCAAAAGGGGGTACAACCCGTTACTAGCATGGTGTACCTAATAAAGTGGCCGGTGAGTGTATATGCAGAGTTTGTGCTATGACTACGATCTGGTACACTGTGCGGCCTGTACGCTATCCCCTGCACCTGTCGATCTGCCACAGGTGTGATCTTCAGAAGGTGCAAGTACTGGAACTTAGACCTGACTTTTTTTTGTAATATTGCCCAAAGCTGACACTAACCCCCTGTCACTATTATCCCAGTACCCAATGCACCAGGTGTACTGAGGAGAGTCGGGTTACCGTCAGAAGTGCTATACAATACATGGAAACCTCCAAAGAAGCATTTATGCTATCTACAATACATGAAAAAACTTTGAGATTCTTAGTTCACACGTTTTGATCAAAAAATGCTTGAGCCACCCCCCGGCTTACAACGGATTCTCAAGGCGGGTGGTCCTACTGTATTCTTACCTCTCACTAGAGTCAAATTCAGAATTCTCATAGGGTCAACTGACCTCCATAATCCAGAGAGAAAAATAAAAAAGCACCAACCCTGCCAGCATACTGCATTGATATAGCAACCTGTGGAAGTGGGTGGGGTGCAAGAGACCAAAATGGAGGCATCCATTCCTCCCTATACAGTTTAAAAGCAATATGTGCCAAATACAACGTATCGTTCTGCACAAAAAAAAACATTTCTGAAAAACACAATGTGAACCTGGGTGCCACTGGCTTGGCTGCGGCATATGTATATACACACGCACACCAATACCAGTGGCACACCATCAGCTAAAAGGGCTATACAATACATGGAAACGTCCAAAGAAGCATTTATGCTATCTACAATACATGAAAAAACTTTGAGATTCTTAGTTCACACGTTTTGATCAAAAAATGCTTAAGCCACCCCCAGCTTACAACGGGATCTCAAGGCGGGTGGTCCTACTGTTTTTTACCTCTCACTAGAGTCAAATTCAGACTTCTCATAGGGTCAACCGACCTCCATAATCCAGGGAGAAAAATAAACAAAGCACCAACCCTGCCAGCATACTGCACTGATATAACAACCTGTGGAAGAGGGCGGGGTGCAAGAGACCAAAATGGAGGCATCCATTCCTCCCTATATAGTTTAAAAGCAATATATGCCAAATACAACCTATAGTTCTGCACACAAAAAAAACATTTCTGAAAAACACAATGTGAACCTGGGTGCCACTCGCTTGGCTGCGGCATATGTATATACACGCACTCCAATACCAGCGGCACACCATCTGCTAAAAGGGCTAGTCAGAAGTGGACCCTCTAATGTGATGGTCAGCTTCTGGAGCAGCTGCGGGCTGGTATTTTTAGGGTGGGAAAACCTGAAAATCCATAGACCTCACCATCCTGATAGTATCAGGCTGCAGCTGCCGGTTTTACCTAGGCTGGTTATGAAAAATGGTGGGACCACTGTAATTTTTTTTAGATTATTTATTTCTGGGAAAATCTATAAATAGGTATTCCAGTTTAATCAATAAGCAAATAATTTGAAAAAAAAATACATGAAGTGAACTTGAGGATTTTAAACATAATTGAGTGAAATTTTAATTATGTTGTAAATGTGTGTGTGTTGGGGAGGGAGGGGGGGGGGGCAGGCTGAATTCTTGCACCTGGGCCCATGAGCCCGTAGCTATGCCCTTGCTTTAACACACATGTGCTAGCTTGAAGCAAAATCTGTAACAGGACCTAACACCTACCATATGTCGTTTATGTGGCAGAAAAACCTTTGGGTCCCGTCCGGCACTGGGACAAAGATGGGACAGATACCTCTATGACTATGACCCTGCTTTAGTTTACATTCACTGGAAATTATGAATACTGAATGATAGTAGCTAAGCTAAGTAAGCAGAAATAAATATTAAAGGGAACTTGTCACCTAGTTTATGCCCCCATTGCTGAGGACAGCACAAGCTAGTGACAGATATGCTGTTTCCAACACTGTGTCCCTTATTCTGCAATATGCTGTAGTTTTATAGTATTTAGTGCTCAAATCTGCAGTTTTCAGCCAGAAAAGAGTAATAAGAGTCATTTTTAAACCCCGCCCATCTGAGACTAGCCCCGCCCACCTCAACTGATAAACCTATTACTTTGAATAGGCAGAAACATGTGAATAACTGTCAGTGGGCGGGGCTAACCTTTGGTGGGTGGAGCTAACACCTGCTCATGAATAAGATTTGAGCATTAAATGCGCTCAAACTGCAGCATCTTACAGAATAAGGGACACAGTGCTGGAAACATCAGGTCTGTCACTAGCTTGTACTGTCCTCAGCAAGGGGGGGCATAACCTATGTGACAGGTTCTCTTTAGGTCTTATACCTTAGGAACCAGATAGGGTAAATATTATATGAAAATCAGTAGCTGATAAACCTTAAGGGTATGTTCACACGGTGTCTTCACTCCGTATGAATATATGCTTTTCTGATGCATCTCTGGGTCCATCAGAACGGACACAGAGACGCATCCAATAATTAACAGTGAGTTTATCACTGCCGGCAATGACAGACATATGATCGCCGCTGCGTGATTGCATCGCACCTGTCAGGTCCGTCGTGCGGGTGCGATCCAAGAACTGCCTGTCATTTCTGCAAGACAGACCCGACAGGCGCAATGCAAACACACAGCGGCGATCACTCATGTGAACGCCGCTGCGTGTTTGTCATTGCCGGCAATGATAAACTCACTGCAAATTGCTAGATGCGTCTCTGGGTCTGTTCTGATGGACCCAGAGACGCATCAGAAAGCGTATGTTCATACGGAGTGAAGACGCCGTGTGAACATACCCTAACACTAAATATGAGATAGATAATGAAAACCCCTACATACTGTGATGATTTAGAATACGGCAACGTTGTTTTCTATTTGCCATATTGGTTAAGAGGACATGTAGTTCTATTATTTCCACCTTGTTATGTAAAGATATTGAAAGACTTACAGTGCAAACACACCTGAGACGCTAGCAAGTATTATATTTCTTATCAAGATGTTTCATCTGACACATGCAGGACACTCCTTTCAGATTCATCCTGATTTTAACAATAGGTTCAACTGGCCGGACACACTACTATTGTTTTCAAGACTGGATTCTAGGATCATTTGACATTTCAGCAGTCAGGACGGACTGAACTCCTTTGTTTTGTGATCCTTGACATCCTGTACCTGTGTGCGTATCATTGTCGACCTGTGGCTAGGGTCTTAATATCTTGTACTACTTAGTTTTCACGCAAGGAAACTAGACATGGAATACAGTGGGGAAAAAAAGTATTTAGTCAGGCACCGATTGTGCAAGTTCTACCACTTAAAAAGATGAGAGAGGCCTGTAATTGACATCATAGGTAGACCTCAACTATGAGAGATAAAATGAGAAAACAAATCCTGCAAATCACATTGTCTGATTTGGAAAGAATTTTTTTTGCAAATTGTGGTGGAAAATAAGTATTTGGTCACCTACAAACAAGCAAGATTTCTGGTTCTCATAGACCTGTAACTTCTTCTTTAAGAGTCTCCTCTGTCCTCCACTAACCTGTAGTAATGGCACCTGTTTGAACTTGTTATCAGTATAGAAGACACCTGTCCACAATCTCAAACAGTCACACTCCAAACTCCACTATGGTGAAGACCAAAGAGCTGTCGAAGGACACCAGAAACAAAAGTGTAGCTCTGCAACAGGTTGGGAAGACAATCTGCAATAGGCAAGCAGCTTGGTGTAAAGAAATCAACTGTGGGAGCAATAATTATAAAATGGAAGACGTACAAGACCGCTGACCTGGGGCTCCATGCAAGATCTCACCCCGTGCAGTCAAAATGATAACAAGAACGGTGAGCAAAAGTCCCAGAACCACATGGAGCAATCTAGTGAATGATCTGCAGAGAGCTGGGACCAACATAACAAAGGCTACCATCAGTAACACACTATGCCGCCAGGGACTCAGATCCTGCAGTGCCAGACGTGTCCCCCTGCTTAAGCCAGTACATGTCTGGGCCCATCTGAAGTTTGCTAGAGAGCATTTGGATGATTCAGAAGGGTATTGGGAGAGTGTCATATGGTCAGATGAAACCAAAGTAGAAGTGTTTGATAGAAGCACAACTCTTCATGTTTGGAGAAGAAAGAATGCTGAGTTGCATCCAAAGAAAGCCATTCCTACTGTGAAGCATGGGGGTGGCAACATCTTGCTTTTTGGCTGTTTTGCTGCAAATGGACCAGGATGACTGATTCGTGTACATTAAAGAATGAATGGGGTCATGTATCGCAAGATTTTGATTGCAAACCTCCTTCCATCAGCAAGGGCATTGAAGATGAAATGTAGCTGGGTCTTTCAACATGACAATGATCCCAAGCACACCGCCAGGACAACGAAGGAGTGGCTTTGTTAGGAGTATTTCAAGGTCCTGGACTGGCCTAGCCAGCCTCCAGATCTCAACCACATAGAAAACCTATGTCCAGCGAAAGCCCCAAAACATCACTGCGGTAGAGGAGATCTGCATGGAGGAATGGGCCAACATACCATCAACAGTGTGTGCCAACCTTGTGAAGACTTACAGAAAACGTTTGACCTCTGTCATTGCCAACAAATAATATATAACAAAGTATTGAGATCAGCTTGTACCCTTGCACCCTCCAGCAGTTGTGGGGTGTAGTGAACATGTCTCCAGAAACTTGTGACAGCCTACCAGGAACTTATTGAGTCAATCCGAGCCCATCCAGCTGCTGTCCGTGCTGCACATGAATATTAGCTGGCAGTCATAATAATGTGACTCAGTTATATGCGTTTGTGTATGTGTATATATATTATATATATATATATATATATATATATATATATATATATACACACATACACATAGTGGGTATGGAAAGTATTCAGACCACTTTAAATGTTTCACTCTGTTTCATTTCAGCCATTTGGTAAGATCCAAAAAGTTCATTTTTTTGGCTCATTAATGTACACTCTGAACCCCATCTTGAAAGGAAAAAACAGAAATGTAGATATTTTTATAACTTCATTAAACTAGAAAAACTGAAATATCAGATGGTCATAAGTATTCAGACCCTTTCCTGTGACACTCATATTTAACTCACATGTTGTTTATTTTCTTCTAATCCTCCTTGAGATGGTTTTATTCCTTCACTGGAGTCCAGCTGTGTTTAATTAAACCGATTCGACTTGATAAGTAAAGGCACACACCTGTCTATATAAGACCTCACAGCTCAAAGTGCATGTCAGAGCACATAGGAATCATGAGGTCTAAGGAACTGCCCAAGTAGCTCAAAGACAGAATTGTGGCAAGGCACAGATCTGGCCAAGGTTACAAAAGAATTTCTGCAGCACTCAAGGTTCCTAAGAGCATAGTGGCCTCCACAATCGTAAAATGGAAGACGTTTGGGACGAGCACAACTGTTCCTCGACCTGACGGTCCAGCCAAACTAAGCAATTGATGGAGAAGAGTCTTAGTGAGAGAGGTAAAGAAGAACCCCAAGATCACTGCGTCTCAGCTCCAGAGATGCAGTAGGGAGATGGGAGAAAGTTCCACAAAGTCAACTATCACTGCAGCCTCCACCAGTCTGGGCTTTATGGCAGAGTGTGCCACAGACAGAAGCCTCTCCTCAGTGCACGCATACAGTTTGCAAAAAAGCACAACAAGGACTCCCAGACTATGGGAAATAAGATTCTCTGGCCTGATGAGATAAAGATTGAACTTTTTGGTGTTAATTCTAAGTGCTATGTGTAGAGAAAACCAGGCACTGCTCATCACCTGCCCAATACAATCCCAACAGTGAAACATGGTGGTGGCAGCATCATGCTATGGGGGTCTTTTAAATCTGCAGGGACAGGACGACTGGTTGTAGTTGAAGGAAAGATGAATGCGGCCAAGAACAGAGATATGGTGGATGAAAACCTCTTCAAGAATGCTCTGGACCTCAGACTGGGCCGAAGGTTCATCTTCTAACAAGACAATGACCCTAAGCACACAGCTAAAAAAATAAAGCAGTGGCTTCAGCACAACTCTGTGCCCATTCTTGACCGGCCCAGCCAGAGCCCTGACCTAAACCCAATTGATCATCTCTGGAGAGACTTGTAAATGGCTGTCCACCAATGTTCACCATCCAACCTGAGGGAACTGGAGAGGATCTGCAAGAAAGAATGGCAGAGGATCCCCAAATCCAGGTGTGACAAACTTGTTGCATCATTCCCAAGAAGACTGATGGCTGTACTAGCTCCAAAGGTGCTTCTACTGAGCACAGGGTCTGACTACTTACGACCATGCTATCTTTCAGTTTTTCTTGTTTAATAAATTTGCAAAAATATCTACATTTCTGTTTTTTTCTTTCACGATGGGGAGGGGCAGAGTGTACATTAATCAGCAAAAAAAATGAACTTTTTGGATTTTAACAAATGCAAATGCAATGAAACAAAGAGTGAAAAATTTTAAGGGGTCTGAATACTTTCCGTACCCACTGTATAACAGCTGTGCATAATAGCGAAAGCTAAAAAGTATTATAATCACAATACGCACTCCAACTTTTGACAAATGGTAAACTGTGGATTGCAACAAAACCCCATAACCCCCAAACCCACAGTGCTTTACTATAGTGGGATCAGGCCATCTTATCCATTTGGCACACTAGGCACTTGCCCGGGGGCCCCATAAGCATAGGGTCCACAAGAAATCATAGGAGGATCCAGATCCAGTTCTTATTGAAGAAATGAGGATATGGGTGGTTAGAGGTATGGCCTGATGTGGTTTCATGTGCTTGGGTAGGGCCCAGTGCATTGCTTTGCCTTAGGGTCATAGTTATGTTAAGATGGCACAAATTGAGAAGCAGGGTCTGGGTAACCACCAATTAGAGAATTTACATCTTTAAATGGACTGCACATACAGCAATATTTTCAAGAACTACAGAGAGTTAAAAAAATAAATAAAGGTGCCATAGGTGCTGCAGGAGGCTGAGGTTTTATGTGTTTTTAAAGGGGTTGTATCATTACAAAGATCATGTCTCAGATTATGGGGACAGTAAAAATAAGCACTTTTGTAATTGGGTTGCATTACCTCAGTCACTTAGTTTAGCAGATATGAGCTTTTCTGAAGAATCTGTATTCTATTTCTGCTGCTGCTGGTCGGGACACGCCCCCTGACCGGAGCCTGCCCCCCTAGACAGGCCCCCTGCACTGTGATTGGCTGACTGACATTTCCTTCAGAGGTTGGGACACGCCCTCAGACAGAAAATGCCCCGGACACGCCCCCTGCACGGTGATTGGCTGCCTGCACACTCTGTGTATACTCTCCTCTGAGCTGTTGAAACTGAAAGTAAAACATCTATGTGAGAGGCTGCTGGCTGTAAACTCATCTTCCAGCTCTAAGGTGAACAATCTGGGTAATAACTGACTGTTAAACTCATAGATCCCCTCATATAACACAGAGCTACATCCTATGCTTCCTCCATATAGCACAAGCTTAGTCTCCTGCCTGTTAACAGAGGGAGGAGGGGGTCAGTGTGCATTTCTCACATGTGTTTTATCAGTTCAGGTTGTGTGGAGAACTGGTTATAGCCCAGCAAGGAGCTTGTGGAGCCTGAAGGCTCTGCAGACAAGAGAACATTGCAGGGGGCTACATAACGGTCCAGACATCCTTCCTCTTGTCCTGCTTCACACACAATGATGATGTCACAGCTCTTCAGTGAGGAGAGAAACTCCTCCTGGCAGTAGAGACATGCCTGCCGAGAGAAGAGACTCGCCCCTGGATTTCAAACTCAATCTCATAGAATTAGCTCAAGAGCATGAACAGTTCAAACGATACAACCCCTTTAAGCTTTTCTGCTTTGCTGTTGCATTTTCTGCTGATAAATGTGTTCATCCTTACCCCCTATGTAATATTGATTAAAATAATATGCACTTGATAAAGCAGCTTAAAGGGGTTGTCTCACTACTCTGATTCATCTTACCTCAGTCCTGTCTTCTTGGTGTCAATTTAAGTTCAGGGGAGTGTTTACTGGCTTCTACTAGGCTGCAGTAGAGGCCAGGTCTGTAGCTATAGCAACCAGTGCTGGCAGCCTATCAGGAGAGATTGAACAGGTCTGCAGCTATGCAGAGGAGATATCTCAGAATAGGTAGGACATGTTAATGGACATATATTGCAAAATGATTTGTTTTTGCATGATCTTTAACATAAAAAGCAATCCTCGTAGTGAGACAACCCCTTTAACATGTTTTAAATATTTGCACATCTGGTTTGTATTGGATTATACTATATAGATGAATTTATGGGTTTTACAGTGGCTATGTTTATGAGATGGACTTTAGGTAAAAACGTAAATGCACAAATTAATTATGTCAGTTTATTAATTTGCGAATTTGACTCGCTTTATAAACTCTTTGCTTGGAAAAGTCTCTGTAATAAACCGAAACTTTGGTTTGCGCTGACATGGAAAAATATTTTTTCTATTTCTTGAACCTCTTGGAGTGCAGTGATTTTTTTCTCATATAAATTGCATGTATCTTATAAGCTGTTTTATTAATCATCCTGCACTATGGACCCATACAGGTAAAAAAAAAATATGAGTCTATATTTTTCCTTCTTGTTAGACAGACTTAGCTACTCACAAGCTCACGTCACTCAGGCCAGGAGTACCACTGTTGAATGAGACTACAGAAATAAAGGTTTATCTTCAGAAATAAATTAGAAAAAGCTGGAAACAATGCAAAAATGCCCCAGTAAATCAAACAGTGCACAGTAGAAGATTGATTATAGTTCATACTTGAGAGCGTTCTTTGAGAAGTTATTTGCATAGAAACTAATAAATTAGTATAATTCGTAAAATCACAGTCAATGTAAATAAAATTAGTTAGCCTCTAAAAGCTATCACCTGATTTCTTCGCTTTTATTGCTTTCTATGACTAACACAGTAGAACACTCCACTGATTTAAACAAAGAAAAACACTTTTTTTCATATTGAAAGCAATACAAACAAAGCATAATTTTTTGTGACACATTGACTGTCATAACATGCTTTTAACTTTATTTAACCCCTTCCTCGAATAGGACATACCCATACGGATTAGCGGGACGTGCCTTCCCGCAAATGGACGTATGGGTACGTCCTGGAGATCGTAAGGGCTTACAAGTAAGCCCCGCACGATCGCGACATGGGACCACCGGTATATTACCGCTGGCCTCATGCTCCATCACCCATGGCAGAAGTGAGCTCCGCCCACGGGTGATTCACCCCTTAGCTGCAGTGATCTCCGCGCGGCTGGTCTCCTACCAGACAGCCTGGGAAGTGAAAGAAACACTTCCGGGCTGTCTGTGATGCAGTGGTCATGATAATCGACAGTCGCCATGGAGACCAGTATACAGCAGCAATACAAATCCCCTATGGGGAAAAGTGAAAAAAGTGTAAAAAAAAAAAAAAGGACAAAAAAAGTGAAACACAAACCCGAAAAATAAAAGCACGTATACCGCCCTTTTATCTTTACAAATGGCAATTGCCCGAAAAAGATAAAAATTAACTAAAGTATACATACTTTTTATCGTGTGTGTAACGAACTACCCTATAAATATGTCACATTAATTAACCCGCATGGTGAACATCGTAAAAAAAATCCTGCAAAAAACAAGCCCCTACACAGCTCCGTACACAGAAAAATAAAAAAATATGGCTCTCAGACTATGAGGATGCAAAAAATGTGTTTTCCTTTTTGAATAAAAGTGTTTTTATTGAGTGAAAGTAGTAAAACATAAAAAAAAAAAAACTGGGTATCTCTGTAATCGTATTGACTTGCTGAGTAAAGCTAGCATGTAATTTATACCGCATGGTAACCCCCTATAAAAAATAAGAATAAAAAACACTACCAGGATTGCTGTATTTTGCTCAAAATACCTCACAAAAACTTTAATAAAAAGTGATCAAAGCGTCATATGAGCCCCACAATGGTACTATTAAAAATGTCCTGTCATTTACACCGCACAGTGAACGCTGTAAAATTGAAACCCAAAAAACAATGATGAAACTGCATTCCCCCCCCCCCCCCCCATTTTCATGGCCCAATGCTTAAAAAAAGTATGGAACACCTGTGCGCCCAATACTAATATACTCTTCAGTAAAAATTATGTGTTATCTGTATTCTGCAGGTTGGTTCCAGCAATATCAAATATGTAGGGTTTTCATTATGTTTTCTATTTCTTAAATTTGCACCACATTTTTTGCGACCAATAATTTTTTTTTTCTTCCACCTATGAACTTTTTATTAGCACCATTTTGGGATAGATGTGACATTTTGATCACTTTTTATTCCAAATTGTCATTGTAACATTTCTAGCCGATCCTGTTACAATTACATAAGTGCAGGAAGTTTTTAAACTGTAGTACACAAGGCTTCAGAGCTCTAAAAGGTTAAAATTTGTCAATAACATAGATAAACTAGCTCCTGATCTGTGGATAACACACAGCAGGTAGTGACATCATCATGGTCAGACAGGGAAGCTGGAGCAATAAGAGCAGAGAGAAGCTGTCAGTAACCTAGAGTAACTTGTGTACACATCAGCAGATAAAATCTCCTATATCTCCTAAGCTAAGCAAAATCAGAACAGCCATGTATTTGGTAATAGTCTCTATTTACCCTTGCCTATATATTTAAAGCTAATTATTGTGGTGAGAGAATCCCATTAATCTGTTTTTGTTTGTATTTAACTGTTATAGGTTGTGGCTAATACTGGCATCCAGAGGACCTATAAATGCATCAGTGGGCCCTGGAACTAATGATGGGTCATAGTCATATTTATGCTTTTTGTGCTTCTGCAACAATTTATGCAAAATTTTGGCAAAAGCATGTTAAACTTATTCTAATTTGAACAGAACTAGGTTGTTTCTTACACACTACAGAAATTGAACTAAAACTACCATTACATCACAGCAGAACTGCAAGAAACTCATATACCATTGCTTTTACCAAAACTACAACTAGGTTTACAGGACCTTCATGAAATCATTGTTTGGGCTCGTTCCCACGGCACAGGTTTTCAGTCGGTTTTACAAACGGTTTTCGGATTTGAAAGCCATCTGCAAACCTTTTTAACCTTTTACATTGAGTTAAATACAAAATCTGTGCAGCAGTCCCCACTGCACGGATTTCCCGCCAGACGTTTTTTTTATAGAGCCGGCGTTCCTAAAAACTTAGAACATATTCATTCTTCCGCCCAGTTTTCGGTGGAACATGAACATGGGTGCGAAGGGGGACAGCTTGAATCCGCAAACCACAGAGAAAAGTTATCCCCCAAACAAAGACCAAATACCCGACCGGTATTTGATCTTTGCAGTGTAAACACACACTTTAAATGACTAAAGTCCTGCATTGTACGAGGGAGATGATGTTATGTTTTTGTGGCGTAAGGTAATTATGAGATATGAGGGAAGGGAGGATCTGTGAGAAAGAGGGGCACAGAGATTAGTGTGTTTGAGAGGGGATCATAGGGAGCCGTCTGTATAAGTAGCGGGGCCATGGTAAGCAGTTTTTGTGAGGAGAAGGTCAGGGATGGCAATGTGTAAGAGGAGAAAGCATGCAGAACAGACAATGAAAGAAAGAGGGAGACATGAGGAGCAGTCTGTGAGAGACATGGGAAAATACTAGTATGTGAGAAAGGGGTATGAAGATGAGCCTGTGTGATGGGGGACATGAGGTAAAGTTCATCTGGGAAGGGGCAGTCATGGGTAACAGTCTGCATAAGAAACAAAATGGCATTAAGAGGGGACAATAAGTGAGGGTAATTATGTAGACGAATCTGTGCAAGAAATAAGGGGGCATGGGGAGTGGTTTGTGAGAGATATTTGACAATGGAGACCAATCTGTGTATATGGTAGAGGACCAAAGGAATAAATCTGCGTGAGAAAGAAAATGGAATATTTCGGTCTGATTTGGGGTCTGAATATATTCATATAGTTGTTATTGGTCAAAATGTATTTAGCATTCTGTTTTGGGGTCTTAATTTATTTTCAGGTCTGAATAAATGGGTTTAAAGGGGGGACATTTTTTTCTAAAAAAAAAAAAAAAAAGTAAAGTAAGGATCACATACTCACTGACCCTCTACCTCTGCTCTTGACCTGCTTCAGCAAGTGATTGGCCCAGCAGACAATTCTAGCCACTTCCTTTGTGTTCAGGTGGAATCAGACAGCAGTGACCTAGGCAGTGTCGGAATGGGAGCAGTGGGGATCAATGAGGTGAGTAATGCTTCTTTTTTTACTAATACAGTCTACCTTTTTACTAAAAAAAAAAATTATTCTAAATCATTTTGAAATCTGATCAGAAGTATAAATGCAATTTAGTCTGAGGCTTATTTAAAAATTTGTAAGGGATCATTTTGTGGCTTTGCTCCTGCTTATATCTTCATCTATGTTCTAAGGTACTATCACATCTGTAGTATTTGGGGAAATTGAGTGACAGAAGTAAGGGGACAAATGGGGAAAAAACTCTGCAGTCAACAGGAGACGTCATCATATCAACCTGAGCCAAGTGGAGAAGAAAGGAACAACAAGATCTACAATCGGGAAAGACATTATCTGTGAGTCTCTGGATGTAATGATTATTTATTAAATAACTGTGCCAGATCAATTTAGAACTTAGATCAATCTAACACGGGCCAAAAAAGGCATTTTAGGATCTAGATTCACGTTTTTCCTTTAAAAAAGCAGACACCATGGCGGAAACCTGATGGACCCCATGGTAGTCAATGGGTTTCGTTGGATGCCATTCGTGTCCATCAGTAAACAGATCCAGTCACAACTGGGCAGTGGAGGTTCCAAGTGGAGTCTTCAATGCAGATGTGAATCCATCCTTACTCTGTATTAACATGGTTTCTTGATCAATAACTGTGAGTACAGTTTATTCTGTATCTAAAACACAGATCTGTATATAAATTGTTTATTAAAAATAATTATTGCTGTTGCAATTTTTTTTGTTGTGACTGTTTTTTCCTCCCTGCAATAATTTTTTTTATTTTTCCATCTACATTGACCTATGGGGCGTGTTTTTTACAGGGCAAGATGTACTTTTAAATGATACCATTGAAAATCCCACATAATGTACTGGTACAGCAAAAAAAAAAAAATCATTTTGGTGGAAAATGAAAAAAAAAACAATTGCATAAATGTCATGTTAACTGTATTATGCAAGTCAGTAGATTAAAACTTTTATGTTTTTTTATTTTTAAAATATAAAAAGGGGTGTTTTAAACTATTAATATTATTTTTAATTATTATTTTTTTTACTTGTAGTCCCTCTAGGGCACACAATTGTTGTTCTGCAACATAAATATATTGCAGAAGAGTGTACAAAAAGGGCTCTCCTATTATGTCCTGAATATGACAGGTTGTAACAGAGTTAGTAACATGGCAGTCAGATAGGCCTTCATTAGGCTCCCGACTGACATGACAGCTGCACTGCATACTGCCAACTGGGCAAATGATTGGTGTGTAGTACTGCTCCTCATTCAATTAGATGCTGCGACCATGATTACTGCAGCATTTACAAGGTTGAAAGTGTAGAATCAGAGCTGTCTCGAATTCCAGCATGGTTGTAATAATCAGCGAGTGTGT
This sequence comes from Phyllomedusa bahiana, assembly GCA_025379985.1. NCBI lineage: Eukaryota > Metazoa > Chordata > Amphibia > Anura > Hylidae > Phyllomedusa > Phyllomedusa bahiana. The sequence goes on along the minus strand of JAODAL010029104.1, from coordinate 29,331 downwards.
CTGTCTATACTCACATACTGCTGCAATTGTACTGACCAATAAAAAAATTATACCCCAAAAAATGGATTTACTTTTTCCCATTCCTCTTCCAAAATATTGTAGTAAAAGTTACCTCCTTGCCAAAAACATTAATTACACCTGTCTGTTCCGCACATGATATCTATGAATATCCTTGCAACAGTTGGAAATGAAGCAGCTACAGGAGGGGAAAGTTGGCTGTTAGAGACTGCTGGATTCTCCATTGAAGGTAGAAATGGTTTATACTGTCTCTATGTTCCCAATTGCTGTATATGTGGCACTCAATATATAGCTAAGGAAGCAGCTATGACACTCCTCCTGCTCCAGTGCCGGTGTTCACACGATTGCTGAGTGCTGGGTAGCTGTGGGAGCTGCTGAGACTTAGCAGACCTGGATCAGCTGTGCAGTGCATTTTAGAAGGCTGTATAAGGGAACATCCACACGACAAATCTCAAAATACTCGTCAGATTCTGTATCCTAAAACCGCGTTGACCGATGAGTATTTTGACGCAGTTTTCAATGTGGATTTTGAGTCATTTTTTTCAGCCTGATTTACAGTCAGAAAATTAGTCCCATTCATTTCCATAGGGTTTTGGACACGGATTCGACATTGAAATGTTTGAAAAGCATTTTATGACTTGAAATACAGCGGATTCTTGAACATGTTTTTTTTTAAAAAGACGGCGTGTACAAACATGGCGCTTCTATGATTTCCTGCCTGTTAGACTTCTGACTGCCATGAAAACTGCCAGACAGAAAAACAGTGCTCATTAATTTAAAGGCCGCAAGTAGAATCGCCTGCTCCATACTCCCTTAGCATCGCCATAATGTACCAGTACCTCATAGTGTGGTAAGGGGTTAAACAAAATAACAGGGGAAAAAGAATCTTTAGCTTTTAAACCCACAAGTAGAACAAAAATAAAAAATAAAAGGTGCCTGATCATGAACAGAGAAAACTGACTGGTTTTCAACTGGTTAATCAAAAAACTGTATGTGGTTTAATGAAGCAAATAAAAAAACATTGTTTTAAAACACAATTGGATACATTTATCAAAAAATATTAAATAGATATGGTTCTTGAAATGTGTTGTCTCACCATGCTGTTTTACAAAACCACAGCCAGCTTCCAGCTCCCACCACCTGGTTAGGGATTGGCATATCAGCTCTGCTGTTCCTAGCTCATCCTGTTACAGTGATATGAGTGCAGGACGTTTGTGAACTTAAGTGCACAACGCTACAGAGCACTAAAGAGTTAAAGGGGTTGTCTCACTACATTGATTCATCTTACCTCAGTCTTGCTTTCTTGGTTTAATTTTAAATTCAGGAGCGTGTTTACTGGCTTCTACTGGCCAGCAATAGAAGCCAGGTCTGTAGCTATAGTAACCAGTGTTGGCAGCCTATCAGGAGAGACAGAACAGGTCTGTAGCTATAGCGACCTGAGGAGCTGATGCAGCTCATACAAGAGGGGATATCGAGGAATAAGTAGAACACTAATGGACATATATTACATAGTTACATAGTTTTTAAGGCCGAAAAAGACAGACGTCCATCCAATTCAGCCTGTTGTGCTAAAGTGTTGATCCAGAGGAAGGCAAAAAACCCCAATGAGGTAGAAGCCAATTGTCCTCATTTTAGGGAAAAAATTAATTTTCAACTCCAATATGGCAATCGGAAAAATCCCTAGATCAACAACCCTTCTCCAGAATCCTAGACACTATAACGTGTTATATTACTATACCCTAGAAATGCATCCAACACCTTTTTGAACTCTGTTATTGAATTCTCCATAACAGGTTCCTCTGGCAGAGAGTTCCACAGTCTCACTGCTCTAACAGTAAAGAATCCCTTTCTATGTTTATGTAGAAACTTTCGTTCCTCAAGACGTAGAGGAGGCCTTGTTCTAGATACAGTCCTGGGTATAAATAAATCTTGGGAGAGATCTCTATATTGACCTTTGATGTATTTAAACATATTTATTATGCCCCCCCAAAGTCGTCTTTTCTCTAAACTAAATAACCCTAATCTTGCTAATCTTTCTGGGTATTCTGGTTATTGCAGTCCACCCTTTTATTATTTTTTTTTGCCCGCCTTTGAACCTGTCTAAGCTCTACAATTTCTTTACTGTGAACTGGTGCCCAAAACTGTACACAATATTCCATGTGTATCTAACCAGTGACTTGTATAATGGGAGAATAATGTTCTCATCATGTGCATCTATGCCCCTTTTAATACACCCCATGATCCTATTTGCCTTGGCAGCTGCTGTCTGACACTGGCTGCTACAATTAAGTTTACTGTCCACCAGAATTCCCAAGTCCTTCTCCATGTCACTTTTACCCAGCAAAGTGACTTGTTTTTTCAAGATATTTAACATAAAAATCAATTGTTGTAGTGAGACAACCCCTTTAAAGCTTGTCAGTAAGTAATGTAAGCAAACTTCAGTCTTTCAAGATAAGTAACAGAGCAGAGTGTGACGTCATCATCCAGAGAGAGGTAGCCGGTAACTAGGTAAGCATGTGTGCAAAAGCAGGTGACAAAATCTAATCCAAACTCTGAAGAGAAGCAAAATCAGAACAGCAATGCATTTGGTAATAGTCTTTATTTACATTTGCTTATATGTTTAAAACAAATCAATGAAATGGAAATACCTCTTTAATCTTTTCCAACATGCTTTAACGGCAAACATAGTAAAACATTAACCCCATAAATCCCAGGGGAGAAAAGGCCTTAATGACCAGCTAAATTGTTTAGTTTTGGGCTGCCTGCATTTCAACAGTGGTAACTTTTTAATTTTTTTCAGTGACACAGTTGCATGAGGACTTGTTTTATGCGGGGGAAGTTGTGTTTTTGGCGGGTGTAATTTAAGTTTACAAATAATTATAGCAGATTTTTTATTTTTTTTAAAAAGTCTATTTTTTTTATTATTTTTTGTTATTTTTTTAAATTATTTTTTACACCATTCTCATTTCACACTAAATAACCTGTTAGATCAATCCTACAGGTTATTAGGCTCATCCCTCCAAGAACAAAATAAATTTAGCAGATTTACTATTTTTTTTCTTTTCTCGTCCAACACAAAAATAAATAAAAAATAGTAGTCAGGAAATATATGTACCCCTAAATGGTGCATGGCAAATTCAATTTGATTGAAAAAACAAGCCCTTATGTGGCTATATCAATGGGAAAATAAAAAAGTTATGGGTCTTGGAAGATTGCAATGTAAAAATATGTCCTACTGTATATGCCTAAAAATAAACTGGTTTTATTTACATTTAACTCTAATTTAACCCTCAGAGTCCATTCTACTAGTCGGCCTAGGCACCTATGTCTGACACTGTATTAAGGATACACATTGGTATATGTACTACAACCAAGTATTGTACAAATGAGATCAAGATGTAGGAAAACTAAACTTGACAGATAACGCAGCATCTTACCACAGCACAGAAAGTTATCTCAATGTTTTAAATACTGTTCTATGGCTTTTGTTTAGAGATAAGAGAAGGTAACACAAAAAGCTGCAATCTCACCATCTATATAAGAAACTTCAGATAGCAGATAATGCTAAGCTGTGTAGCTACAGGCATACATTTAATCAAGTATTTGTGTGCTCAGTGAATTTGGTGGGAAAGAGAAGGCTGTCTCACAATAAATCATTACTGGGGAGAGCTGATAGATTAAAGGGGTATTGCTATGACATTGATTAGCTTTACACATGTAGGCAAAGGTAGATAAACATTCTTACCAAATATATTACTTTTCTGATTTTGCTTTATTCCATGGATACAGCAGGTTATCTATCCTGCATGTTTACAGATGGTTTCCCCAAATTACTGACCACACTGTGCTGTAGCAGCAGTGACTGGGCTTGTGACATTATGCCCTGCTATGCTTTTTTCAACAGGAGGGGGCTGTCTGGCCATATACATCAGAGCGCAGCTCTCAGTCTCTGCTATAATCTTTTTAGGCCTCATTCCCATTGTGTTTCCTGCCCTCTGTTCATGTCAGAATACTGTGGAAAATGTATACTGATGTAAACCATGGAGGGGCCATAAATATCTATAGGGCAATTTGGAAGACCCCATTTTTGTATCCGATACACAAAGTATATACAGTATGTTCAGTGAATAGATGGATACCACAAAAAGGGGCAAGAAAAAGATTCTACTAACTGGAGCATGAAAATGTGATATGAAGGGGGCTTTACTGATGGCTGTAGGGAGAACTCATTAGCCTTGTGCCATCCTGTCAATGATGCAGAGCACATAACTGCAGTAAGCGGCCCACAGAACTTCACAGTGTCAAGATGCTGCCATGAATAGTTTCCACAGCAGAATTTGCAGCAAGCAAGTTCAGGGCAACGTCTTGAAGATGTCGTCACAATGACACTACTCTGCACTGTCAATCAGCAGAGTCTGTACTTCACACAGAGCATAGGAGGTGAAGCAGAAAGTAACTTGGAGCACAGCAATGGGGTGTCAGTTAAATCCAGAATTGGAAAAAGCACAAAGGAGAAGCAAAGAACATTTGCATTCTGTTGATGATCAGACAAGTAGCTGAGATTAGATTGATGGACACTAGCACTACTGACAGGAAGTAGCTCAATGGCTGAGGTTTCAAAGGTTATACACAGTCACTAAACATAGGTGGAGCAATTCAAGAGTATTATCAACTTTCATTTTTTCATGGAGGTACAGGCAATACCAGATGGCTTTTGTGGGTAAGTGCCAATTTGCTGCAAATTGTTGTTATTAAAAAATGGATAGGTATATAGTTAGATAGATAGATAGATAGATAGATAGATAGAAGAATGCCATAAAAATAACAACACACTAGATCACTGCTATATGAGTGTGGACACTTCTGTCCACTTTGTATACTTTGGGGCAGATTTACAATGACAATTGTCAAAAGAAAAAAAAAAGAACTGGTGTACATACATTTATTATGTGTTGCATGTATTATGCATTTCACTTTTCCACCTCATCTGATGAGGAGGCTTCATAGAAAGAGGCACAGATTAATGTGTAACATCATACCACAAAATTTTGGCACAAACTAACCCAAAAAAGGTGGTACATGCTTCACTTGATGAAGTTCTCTGAGGAAATCAGCCAAATAGCCCAAAACGCCTGTCTTACGAGACCAAATTCCTGCCGCTGCAGGTCATCTAATCATCTGCTGTTACCGTGTCCTGAACAAAATTTCCAACCAATCTATGCCTTCTGATAGAGTTCACCTCAGCACACCAACCAGTAGAACCAGTGCATGTCATTGAGCACTGCTAACCTCCTTTTCATGTATTTATCAAATAAGTGGGAATTCAAGGAATGTCACCTTAAGCATCAACAACACAATCCAATATCAGCAGCACCGTACTAGCACTAAAAGACTATCAAAAGGGACATAGGAATTTTTGGAAAAGCATTTTTGCTACTTAGAATACTTGAACAATTTTTGAGGCTCTTCGTTCACATTTTTGATCAAAACTTCTTAGGCCCACCTGCCAAACAGCAAGGCGACCTCAATACAGGTGGAAACCTACTCTACTGATACCTCTCATGGTGCCAGTTCAGACCTCCACACTTCAGGGAGAGAAGACTCCAGCTACAAGTTACTCTGCATTGATTTAAAAGCCTGTGCAGGTGGGTAGAGTGCTAGAAAACCAACGAGGGGGCGGCCACTCCCCCATACAAACAGTCAAAACAATATTTGGTCTGCACATCCCCCCCAAAAAAAATCATGTATTCTATGTAGCAGAAATGCTTTTCCAAAAATGCCTATGTCCTTTTTGATTTTTTAGTGCTAGTAGTGTGTTACTGATATTGGATTGTGTTTATATGTTACTGCTACATGTGCAGACCAAATATTGTTTTCTAGGCATCAACAACACACACCCCATAACATAATAACCAGCAATATGGATGACTCCACAACACTATGCAGGATGGTGGTGGGGCACTCTATACTCTAATGTATACCTTTTCATGGACAACAGCTTCACTTTAAGCCAACTAGGTATGAATGTAAGAAAGAAATGTAAAATGTATTAGCTCGAATAAATTACAATTTGTTCCTTACATGCATCACTGATTTCACATTGGATGCTGCATAAAACTTATGGTAGATAGGAGAAAAAGCTGAAAGTTAAAAACAAGAATGATATTTGAAAGAAACAATGTTGTATACGGTTAAAAGTTAACGTTATATTTTAAGAAAGTGTTTCACAGAGACCTAAAAATATAAGGCTTGTAAATGATCATAGAAACAATGTGCAACATGCTAAACTTGGCTGACTCCACGGTATTGAAGACATTTGTCACACATAGAAGGTCCACCCACCATGGCAGCCATATAAGACTGCTTCACATAAGAATTGTATTCTCACTCAGCAGTTCAGCTGGGGAATAAGACCACAAGAGAGCATGGAAGTAGCCAAGTCAATATGGATTGTTCTTATCATAACAGCTTTTATTGATCTAGGTAAGTAAGATTAGCTGTCCCATAGATTCTGCTATCCATTCATGCAAGTAGGTTGTCTGCAGCAAGATATTTATTATATATACTTTATTATTATTATTTGATAGCAAAAGAACATCTCATAAATTAAGTTCTCTGTATGAACTTTTAGCAAATACAATGGAACTATGTGTGACATGTATGAACTGGTCAGTTTCACTTTTCTGGCATTAAGGGAGACATGTATGGAACTAGGCGGATCAAAGTGCATTTTCACATCTATTTTTCAGTGTAAAATGCACCCGAATGTATGAAATTGGTTTCTGTGCATTCATAAATGTGTCTAAAGTTCACCGCGCCTCACCTGTGTGTCTGCCGCATTATGGAACTTAGGCGCATAAGTAATGTGCCAAACATGTATAAAGGCTATAGATAAGCTGGAAATAAGAGAATAGTCATTAGAATAGCATGGGACTGATCTTGCTTGGTGAACCACAGGTCCCAGCAAAACCTGCGGTGTGCTGGCTCTTGCTGTATGTTTAATAAAGGGTGAGAGCAGCAAAAATAAAATTCTAATTTAAAGTAGTAAAAATTAAAAATGTAAAAATCTGAACATCATCATCAGTGGGTTATTTAATGTAAAATTAGTTTTAGATTCTATTAATTTTAAAATAGATATATTTAAATTTTTGGGATATATATTTTTATATTAATTTTATCCAATAAAATTTTTATTACATTTAAATAATAAAATTTTATATAGTTTGATAATTATCATAAATTACTTTTTATTCTTGTACTGGTGTAAGTTGAGAAATATTGGACATTTTTTTTCCTAACAGAAAATGTAGCTCCACTTCGACTCCTCAGGCTCAGGCAGACCACATTGAAATAGGTTTGTCTGTTCGAGCAGTAATACACCTAGTTTTGCTGAACCACATTCATATATGAGTCTAATATTATGAGTGTGGTGCGACGCCCCCAGAACGCCCCCTCATGTTAGGCGCATTAAAAAGTGTCGAGTCTTATGAACAATGCGCCTAACACATTCATTTGGCGCATTAGACATCGTAGCTGGCTCACTTTGGTGCCAGATACGGGTGAAAAACCTGATCATACATGTCTCCCTAAATGCGGCAAAAGTTAGCATGTCGGACAAATTTAGCGCACTGTGCGCTAGACCCGACACTCTGTAATGTGGGGCGTTCTGGGGGTGTGACGCACTACTTTCATAATATTAGACACATTTCTGAATGTGGGATGGCAAAACGAGGTGCATAACTGCTCGAGCAGTATCACCAAGTTAAATGTGGTCTGCCTGAGTTGTCGTAATTGAACTAGATTTGGCATTATGCCAAATGTCCCTTATTTCTCAACTTTTTATTATTTCACACCAGCAAATTAATAAAAAGTAATTTTGTGATAATTATCAAACAATATAACATTAAATTATATCAATTTAATAATAAATTATATAATATAAAATAAATATAAAATTATATAATATCCAAAAAATATATATATAGCCCTATATAACGGCTACATCTCCAGCATGCCTCCGCCGGATCTTTAGTGCTCTTCGCCTAATGAGAAAGTGTTCCAGAAGCCTTGTCAGTGTTTCCTGTATTCCGAACCTTCCGCATACTTTTATCGTCCACGAACCTTCGCCGCCTGTCCCCTGTTTGCCCGACAACTTTGTACCTCCGCATGCAAGTCGCGTCAGGGGTTGCAACCTGGTGGAATCCCGCCGCAGCAAGTTCATCCTGCCTTGCAGCGGCCTCTGGGGAATACCGGGACCCACTTAGACTCCGCTCCCTGGCGTGGCTTGTACCACTGCTGGCGGTGGCCCTGTGGATCCACTACTCTCGCTGTTACACAGCCATTATTGAATTCTGGCATTAATTTATACACATGTTTGGCGCACAACTAATGTACCAAAGTACTGTGGAATGCCAAACACTTACGCTAGGTGCCTCGAACCTTAGGAGGCATTTATGACTGCACATTCACCGCTTTCATTTATTCAGGTGCATTATACTCTGAAAAAAAACTTGAAAGATTGTGTTGAGGCAGCAAGTTTCATACATGTCACCCTACATGTTAGCCTGATACTGGTAAAAATTCTGCTGTAAAATGCATACATTAAATATACAGTCCAATCTATAGTCCCAATGCTTTAGAACAAAATGGGTAATGTTATCATTTGAAAGGACAGTCCATTAGTGTAAAAATAATGTGATTTGCTAATTTGACGGTATTTAAAATATAATTTTTTTTTTAACTTAAATCTGAATCCCACGCCGTACCAGCGCTGTCCTGATGTGCCTCACTAACGACATCACCCTCATTAGTCATGGTGCTGCAGCCAATCACTGGAACCAGCAATCTCTTTCTCTGTAAACAGGACGTGACCACTGAGGCCAGTGATTGACTGCAGCATCTCGGGACTGATAAACGTGATGTTCTCGGCAGGGAGCAGTAGCACTTGGATGGTGCAGACTTCAGAAGGTTTCATTTACTTTTAACCCCCCTCCCCCATCATTTTTAAAAATTAATGGACAACCCCTTTAACAGATTGATTTTTTTGCTAAGGTTATTTTATTTCTTTCATCCCTGCCTTCTTGTATTAATAAATTTTTTTTTTCCCTTGTTTTTTGCAGCCTAATTGTTTTTTTTAATTTCATGGTACAATTTTAGGTGGAATAGAAACGTATAAAATTTTTCGGGGAGGTTTTGTTTGTACGGAGCTGACTTTATGGTATAAATGGCATGATCATTTTGCTGTGAAGTTCACCACAATTACAAGGATAACAAAATTTTAATTTTTTTGTTATATTTAAAATTTTTTTCAATAATAATTTTAAAGTTAAACTAAATTTTGGGGCCCCATTTTGCTTATTTCTTTTTTACAACTCTGCAGGAGAAATAAGGTGATAATTTAATATTTTGGACTTCTCTAAATGCAGTGGATCATTTTGGGTTTTAGTGGAGGGCCCCCCGGTTGTTTTTTTTGGGTTTGGTTGGGGGACCATCCCCCAAATTTTTCCGACAAAATTAGTTTGGGCCCCCGGAATTGCTTCGGGGAACGAATGTGTTTAAAAAAACAGCTTTTTCCAGGCTTCACAGGGGCCTTTGCAGGGTGCGGGTGAACTTGGCCAGGCTTAAATATGCAGGGGAGTTTGGTTTGGTCTTCTTAAAATTTTTTTTTTTTTAGTATGACACGCACATGATCCCGGCTCTTAGAATCGCTTACTTTTTAAAAATTCCCGGGGCCTTTTAAGAGGGAAAAAACTGCCCAAAAAAACTAAAGGGGAATGTGCCTGAAAAAGGGGTAGGGCCAGGACAGCGGGGAAAAAAAAACAAGCTGAGGTTTACGTTTCCTACCCCCAGCGTAGAGGGAAAACCCGTATTTGGTTTCGGAGCCAAACCAGATCACAGCACAGTAAGGGGAGTCACAGCATCCGGTGTCATCTAACGGCCTTGTTTTTGCCAAAACACTAGGTAATTTTCACTTTTCCCAGATGACATCTGACAACCCCAGCCAAGAGTCGGGGGGGTTTGTACACAGAACCCCCTTTTTGGGGATGGGCCCCGGGGGCAGGTGATGGGCTCTAACCCGTCCCTCAAAACCCCCCTTTTCCCGTTTTGCTTTCCCCAAAAGCCCGAGAACTAATATGGCTGTGGGCCCCTGCAAACCCCTATTTAATTTTAGGACCAAAAAGTTTGAGGGCGTGGGAAACATAAGGTGGGGAAGACATCCGCCGCTTTTGCAGAAAGGGGGAAATAAATGATGAGAGTTTTCAAAAAGGGGGGTTATGTTTCGGCGGTTTAGGCTTTGTAAAAGCAACACCGTTTTAGGGGGACCGCGGTGACAGGCAAACACTAATCGATGTAGCCGGGGTCGCACATGGAGCCGGGAGAAAAGCAGGGATGTGGGGCAAGGGTTTTTATGGTGCCCCAGTTAAACAAGGATAAAGTGCCCCCCCCAAACGGAAAAATTTAGCCCAAACCATGCCTCCTTTTTGCCCCCCTTTTCTCCCCGGGTTGTAGTGAAGCCCCACGCGGCGCCCACCCTTGATCCCATTTTTCCCCGGGCCCCGGGGGAAACAAATTCCCTTTATTTCTGATTAAGTTTTAGGGACGGGGGAGAAGAAGGGGTTTTGGGCGACGACAATCTGGGATCTTGGAAGTAGAGAGTTAAAGGCTGGGCCCGGGGATGTAAAGGGTTTGGGTTTTTCATCAGAAAACTGGTGTTTTTAAAAACCATGTGATGCAATTTGGGTGGGCACAGACCAACAGTGTTAAAAAGGGGTTTTCATTATCCCTAGGGAGAAAAGAGCGCAGCTTTTCGTGACAGGGAAATGGCGCAGCCGTTTAAGGGGGGGGTGTGTGGTCGGGGGGTCAGCAGGGTTTGGGGCAGTGCGAGGGTTTGGGGGCCCAAAAGGCCACGATTTTGACCACCCACTTTGCAAGGGTCCCAAAAAAGTAGGCCGGGACGGGACTCACCGGGGGGCAGGGGGGGGGTAACAAATCAGTTTAGTGCGGGGCTTTGGTGGTTAAAATCACCTACTCGGCGGGGTGCCGGGGGCCCGTGTTTTGCTAAAACACCAGATAAGGCGAAAAATGGCTATTTGTCGAAAACTGTAAGCCAAAAAAGTAAAGCGTGACCAGGGGGCCCAACGTTTTTACCACGGCCCGCATAACATCTTTCAGTGTCAAAAATCGTTGGGTTTTAGATGTGGGGGTCCTCCTGTCCAAAAAAGGGGCAAACCCGTGGACGCCCCAATTTTAGGAGTCTGGCCCTTTAAAACCCTGCCAAAGACAAATCCCTGTCTATTACATCATCTATCGATCCCGGGTACTTCTGCTCCTCGGGGAAAAATGGTGGGCCCGCAGTTTTTTTACAGAGGGCAATTGCCCAAAAGATAGGTATTGGGGTTTTTTCCAAACCCTAAATGCTGGGAAACTGGGAAGTACTCCCGGGCCAAGTGGTGGTTTCTGAAGTCCCCCCCCTTTTAAGTGGTTTTGGGCTCTGCACCATTTAAAAAAAATTCCCCGGAAAATTGGCATTCACCCTTTAGCCTTGTAAAGAAAAAGGGGAGTGGTGCTCTGGACCCCCGAAGCGGGGGGTAGTGGGCCCCGCCAGGGGGGGGGGTCTAAGTGGTCCCGGGGTTTTTACCAGAAACCCGCCCAAGGGAGGGTTTGGGCTTTCTGCGGGGGGGAGTCCTACCAGGTCGTACCCCTGGCCCCGGGTAGCCCTTTTGGTTTGGGAGCCCAGGCGCAGCGAGGGGGTACCGAATCGTTTTGACGAAACCGTAGTCAAAAGGGCAGGGCCCAAAAAGGGCAGGGAAGGCGGCGGAGATTCGAGGGGAGGGGAAATAGCAGAAAGGCGGGTACATGGGCAGACAGGGGAAATTTAGGGAAAAGATGGGAAAATTGGGTGAACAGGAATAAAATATTTAAAAAGGGGGCAGGAAAAAATTGGGGAAAAGATTCAGGGGGTTTAAAAAAAATATATTAACAGGGGGGAAAAAAAAATTGAACAGGGGGAATTGGGTGAAACAGGGGAACAGGGGGGGCCTCCCCCTTTTTTCCCCCTTTAAACGGGGAGGGCCTCCCCCTTTTTTCCCCCTTTAACAGGGGAGGGCCTCCCCTTTTTCCACCTTTAACAGGTGAGGGCCCCCCCTTTTTCCACTTTAACAGGGGAGGGGCCCCCCCCTTTTTCCACCCCTTTTAAAAGGGGGGGCCCCCCTTTTTTCCCCCCTTTAAAAGGGGAGGGCCTCCCCCTTTTTTCCCCCCTTTAAAAGGGGAGGGGGCCCCCCCCTTTTTTTACCTTTAAAAAGGGGAGGGCCCCCTTTTTCCCATTTAACAGGGGGAGGGCCTCCCCTTTTTCCACCTTTAACAGGGGAGGGCCCCCCTTTTTTCCCTTTTTTCCCGGGGAGGGCCCCCTTTTTCCCCCTTTAACAGGGGGGGGCCTCCCCTTTTTTTTACCTTTTTCAGGGGAGGACCTCCCCTTTTCCCACTTTAACAGGGTGGGGCCTCCCCTTTTCCCCCCATTTAACAGGGGGGGGGCCTCCCCCTTTTTTTTCCATTTTCAGGGGGGGGCCCCCCCCTTTTTCATAAAAAAGCCAGTTTGCTGCTGTCTTTTTTTTTTTTTTCTGCCCTTTTCCCGTTTTGTTCTGATTCCAGCAACCCAAAAACCCAGAATGGGAAAAATAAAAACCCCTAAAACAATTTTCCCGTAGTTTTGGCTCCTTCGTTCACGTTCCATACGCTGCATTTGGAAAAAATGGTTTTAAAAGCAGAAACTGGGTTCAAACAACCAGGGTTTTTTAAATTCATTTTGGGGTTTTTATTGTCATGGGTCCCCCTAAACGGTCTTGGGATGCGGAGGCTTAACGCCCCGCCAAAAGACCCCCCAAAGCCCCTCTCCAAATCAAAAATGCGAAACAGGGGGGTATTGGCCCCAATTTTTTTCGCTTTCCAAGTAGCGCTGATTTCCCCTCCTCAAATTGTTCATCCTCACTGAAAAGTGGCGTGAGCCCAGCCCCCTTTGTAGATCTCTGGCTGAGGGGGAAAGGGGGGGGACCCCTGGGGGGGTTGAAGGGGCAGGTGAGGGCCGCTGACCCGCTCCCGGGCCTTTCCCAAAACTAAGGGTTGTGTTGACGTTCCCCCCGGGAATCTTGGTTTGGGTTGTCAGATGTCACTGGGGGAAGTGGATAAATTGTAAAACCCAATCAAAAAACCCATTTGGTTGTTGAACAACAAAAAGGCCCGTGGGATGCACCCCGGAAATTGGGGGGCCTTTCCCCGAGGGGCCCCCCTGCTGGAGCCCCCTTGCTTTTGTTTGCGACTAGAGAGGGGAAAAAATTTTGTTCTAAAAAAAAGTGGGACTTCGTTTAGAATTTCGGGGGAAAATTGGGCCTGCAAAGTCGAAGTTTGGGGGTATTGGGCGGGAACAAAATTTTTGCTTTTGTTTAGAAAAAAATGGCTGCGAGCCTTGGCGTTACTTGGGACAAAGAATTTCTGGGAGGAAAAAGGTGATGACATGTGCAGGGGAAGCCAAAAGAGCCAAAGGGATTCTGTGAAACACCACACTTATAAAGCCCGGGCGCGACGCGGGGACCCTTTTACCGCTCTCACGGTATTGGTTTTGGGAAGGGGGGGCGCGGGGGGTTTGATGTTGATACAAAAGAATTTCTTTTTTAAAGCGTTTTTTTGGGGGGTTTTCCACAGCTTGTTCAGAAAATGCTTTTTTACGTTCTAATTTGATTTTTTTGGGGTATTGGAACTGAAGTCCGTGTGCGCCCCAAATTACAGTTTTGCATATACATTTTAATGCTATTGCTCACGAACATTGAATACCCAAAGGGTTATCCTAAGCCTGTTCCTGTTGTATTCATTTAAAAAAAAACGCTTTTTTTCCCAACCCAAATACTACTTAATTTTTTTTTTTTCCCTAAATTTTTTTCCCGAAATTTTTAGATCCGGGGTTTAAATTTAAAGCGTTTTTCCCTGCTGTTGGGGGTCACTAAAAGAAACGTCTTTTTTAAAACACCAAAAAAAAACTTTTTGCCTGTAGCAAAATTCCAACCAAAGGTTAATTACAAGTTTTTCTGTTTTTTGTGTCCCGGAAAAAAACCACCCCTTTTTTTAAACATGCTACAAAGCTGGTTTTTTTGGTTTGCTCTTTTTTCTTTTGCGCAATTTAAGGGGGAAATTAATTTTTTTTAAAAAATTTTTTACCAGGGGAAAAAAAATTAAAAATTTTTTTGTTTTTTTCCTTGTTTTTGTTGGGGGTTTTTGGTTTCCATTTTTTTAAAAAAAGGGAAACTTTTTATTTTCCACGGGAACAAAAAAAAAAATTTTGGGCCTGTAGCAAAATTTCAAAACCCAAAAAGGTTAATTACAAGTTTTTCTTTTGTTGTGTCCCGCAAATAAAGGGCCATTTTAACAGGTTAAAAAGGGCTTGTAATTTTTGTTTTTTTTTTATTTTTTTTGGCGCATTTTAAGATCCAGGGTTTTTTAAGGTTTTTTGTTTTTTGGTCACTAAAAAGAAACGTTTTTTTTCACCTCCAAAAAGTTTTTTGGGCCTTTTGCAAAATTTTCATATCCGAAGGGTAATTTAAGCCTTTTTGGTTTTTTACTTTCAGTAAAATCCCCAGGTTTTTTAAACGACAATACAAGTAAATTTTTTCCTTTGCCCTTTTGTGGGGGCCCCAAATTTTAAATACCCAAAGGGGTTCCCCCAAGCTTTTTAAACTGGGTTCTTTTGGAGTAAAAAAAACAGGGTGTATATTTATCATAACAGAACCCATCATCAAACAGGGGTCTTTTCCCATTTTAGAACAAACATTGTCAACAAAAGAGGTGGCAGGTTTCTGACCTGCGATTTGGCAGGGGCACAAAATTCCGGGAAAAACAGGCCCAGGGGGCGGGTCGCAGCGGGGGGTCTTTCGGTGGGGGCCCAAAACCCTGCCGCTGCCATCTAGCGGGCCCGTGGGGTTGTTTCGGGCAACCCAAGGGTTTCTTGTTTGGTTACAGGTAAACCTCTTCCTCCCAGGAACATCGACAACCCCCCCCAAGGGTCGGGGGGAAACCCTCAGACACAACCATTAGTTTGCAAAAGACAGGAGGAGCCGAAAATGGGTATATGTAGGTTTCTGGGGGCAAAAGGAACGTGGCCAGGGAGCAAAACTTTGGAAACCAGACCCCTGCGTAAAACCATGCAGCGTCCCCACCCGGTTTGGCCCCTGGGAGAAACGGGCTCAGATGGGGTTCGCCCATCCTGCCTCCACAGCAACAGCAGCAAAAGCGGAAACCGCTTAGTGGCACGCATGCAATTCCCAGTCAGTAAAAGGGCTCCACCACCTCTCAGAAAGGGAGCGGGTTTCTTTTTTGGCCATCATCCCCCTGGTCCATATGTTTCATCTCCTCGCTACTCATGGGGGCCAGCAGTCGTTCCAGCGAGGCGATTGGGAAAGAGAACCCAAAAGTATGCGTCCAACCTTTCCCAAGGGGCAGAAGCTGACCCTGCCCGCTGTCCCAAATTGGTTTTGGGACTGCATCCCCCCCCCTTTCCCAAAAGGTGGACTCTGCAACCCCCTCAGAGAAAATAATGGCTTGTGCCGGGGCCGAGATGGAGGGGTTTTTCCCAAACCGTTTTTTTTCTTTTTTCCCAAAAAGGGGGTTTCCAGAACTTTATAAATTTTGGGAGAACAGAAGGTGGGCCAGTCCCTTTAGCTTATCGGTTTGTTCCAAGGTGCAAAGGGGGGCGGGACGTCTGGAGCTGTAATACGGTTAGGGCCGTACATGTTTCCCTTTACCGGGCCCCCTGGGTGAAAGTGGGTTCCTGCCCGGCAAACCCCCAAAAACTTTTAAAAAGGAGAAACCCCCTTTTTCCCCCACGTTGAAACTGGGGGCTTTCCCGCGCCAATGTCCCCTCCTCCCCCCCCCCACCACCACCATAATTTAGCCTCCACAAGTACTGCTCCATCATACCAAAATGTTAGGGGGAAAAAGCGGTGTCACACAGGGCTCACCTGGCTTGCCCCCGGGGGACTGAATTCCCCACAGGGGGGGAAAAAATGCTCCCCCGTTTTGCAGCAAAAATCAATGTTTGGCTTTCTCCGCGCCAACTGCAAATCGAACCATGGTGACAGACAAGGGGGGTTTAAAATGGTGTCCGGGCTGCAACCGAGGAGGGGTGGTCCCTGCACCCTGCATGGCGCAGGGTTTTTAATCTGGTTGTTAAAAGGTTCCTGGAAATTTTTCCACCCATCTTTTAGAAGATTCTTTTAAAAAAAAAAAAAAAAAAAAAAAAAAAAAAAAAAAAAAAAAAAAAAAAAAAAAAAAAAAAAAAAGGCAGGAAACTGTCATGCACTTCATCCATTCCTACAAACCAGGAACAAACCCTCCTCGAGTTGCAGCGGCAGAACAGCCTCCCCCCCACCCTCTGAATTTTCGATTTTTCACCCGTTGGGAAATTCCCGCCCGCACAAGTTGGGGCCGACTGTATAACAGTGAAAAAGGGCCCTTAACCCATTTTTTTTATGATCCAGGGGGACAGGAGTTCTCCCCTGTGTAACTTTGATGTCAGCCTTTGGGAGCTCATGGGACACCCGCCGGGTTTTTTGAGGGGCCCTTCAGGGGGACGAGTTATTTGTAATTCACCAGGACTACGGGATGAATAAGGTCATTCCACTGCTTCAGGTCCTGGAACAGATGCTGACAAGTCTGTCTGGGCAGGGGCCTGGAGATGTGGCGACCACATCTCGCGGCCACATGAGTCTGGTGGGGACTGAAATGGAGGAGGGGGAGGAGAGGACATTGGAGCAGAAGCATTGTCTGGTAAAAATAGTGGATTTTCTCCCCAGGGGACAAGAGAGGAAGGAGCAGGAGCAGCTGGAGGAGGTAGATGGAGATGAGGCAGACGAGGCAGATGACGCGCAAGCACCTTGGCAGTATACAGTGGAGATGGAGGCAGGGAGCCCCTCGGAGTCACTTGTGCGAGGGCCCCGCAGCATGCTGATTTGCCGGGCTAGTGAAAACCAAAATAGTCAGCATCCGGCAGAGGGATGACTTCTGGCTCTCCACCCTTTTGGGACCCTCGCTACCCGGGTCCAAAATGGGAGCCTTTTTTCCCAGCTGTTTAGAAAAAGGGACAAACTTAAATACTATAGGGATATCCTCGGTAGTCAGTTGGCCCTGCCTATGTGCGGAAATCATCCCCTCTGACAGGTCTGACCGAGGGTTCTTCAGCGCTCACGTACTACTGCCGGCCCTGCTGGGGGAAGGTGGGGGGGGTAGGAGCAGTACCAGCTCCATCAGCAGCAACCTAAGTCTGGAGTCACTGATGAGCAGCTTCCTTCACCCCCCCTAGGAGGAAGGGCAGTCGCCAGCAGCAGCAGCAGCAGGACCTGGAGCAGACCCTGAACCAACAGTGGTGCCTACTTGGACAGCACTCTGTCACCTCAGTTAGAAGATCCGCTGGACTACTGGGCAGCCAAACTGGGTGTGTGGCCACAACTTTCCGAGTTTTTCAAATGGAGAAGCTTGTCCTGCCCGGCCCCGTAGTGTGGCATCAGAGCGGGTGTTCAGTGCGGCGGGGGCCATCGTTTCCCCAAGGAGAACCCGCTTGTCCAAGGGAAATGTGGAACGACTGACCTTTGTCAAGATGAATCAGGCGTGGATCAGCCAGGATTTCCACACACCAATGCCTTAGGCATCAGACTACATCAGCCATGACGCTTCACCCAAACTGTGAGAAATTAGTCTGGGTTCAAACTACCTGCCTCAGCCACTATTCTGATGCCGCCACCCGCCTGATGCCACACATCTGCTGCCAGTTTCTCCATCTGCCACCAACCATCTTTACCAGGGACTGGTATTGCCATCCACCTCCATACTCTGTCATTGTGCCACTCTATGTCCTCATGCTGTTGCTGCTGTGGCTACTTCCGTGACCTCCACACTGTGTCATTGTGCCACTCTGTGACCTACACCTGTTTTTGCCACCTCCAGAATGTCATTGTGCCACTGTCTGACCTCATGCTGCTGCTGTGGCTGCTGATGTGACCTCCACACTCTGTCATTGTGCCACTCTTTGACCTCATGCTGCTGCTGTGGCTGCAGCTGTGCCCTCCACACTGTGTCATTGTGCCACTCTGTGGCCTACTCCTGTTTTTGCCACCTCCAGAATGTCATTGTTCCACTGCCTGACCTCATGCTACTGCTGTCGCTGCTGCCGTAACCTCCACACTCTGTCATTGTGCCACTGTCTGACCTCATGCTGCTGCTGTGGCTGCTGCCGTGCCCTCCACACTGAGTCATTGTGCCACTCTCTGACCTCTGCTGCTGCTGCCGTCACCTCCCCCCTCTGTCATTGTGCCACTCTGTGGCCTACTCCTGTTTTGCCACCTCCACAATGTCATTGTGCCACTGTCTGACCTCATGCTGCTGCTGTGGCTGCTGCCGTGACCTCCACACTCTGTCATTGTGCCACTCTGTGGCCTACTCCTGTTTTTGCCACCTCCAGAATGTCATTGTGCCACTGTCTGACCTAATGCTGCTGCCGCCGTCACCTCCACTCTCTGTCATTGTGCCACTCTGTGGCCTACTTCTGTTTTTGCCACCTCCAGAATTTCATTGTGCCACTCTCTGACCTCATGCTGCTCCTGTTGATGCTGTCAACTCCACAATGTGTCATTGTGCCACTCTGTGGCCTATTCCTGTTTTTGCCACCTCCAGAATGTCATTGTGCCACTGTCTGACCTCATGCTGCTGTGGCTGCCTCCGTCACCTCCACACTCTGTCACTAATGTTGCCACCTGAGCTCTCCGCTTGTTTTTTTTCCAGCTTTTGCTGCCATGACTGTATCAGGCTACATTCCCGCTTGAGTTTTTTGGTCAGTTTTGCCCTCTTAACTGCCCAGGGAATTTTATAGTGAAGCGATTCTAAGAGCGGCGGCAGTCATGTGCGTGTCATACTAAAACACAACATTGTATGAAGACCAAACCAAGCTCCCTCTGAATATTTAAGCATGGCACAACGTTCTACAGCACCCTGCAGGCTCTGTGCAGCCTGGAAATAGCTGTTTTTTAACGCGATTCGTCCCGAAGTAATTCGGACCGAAACTAATTTTGTCGGGAAATCTGGCGAAGTCACCGAATCGAATTTTTGAGAACTTCGCCCATCTCTTGTCACGCCATGTGCTTACGGCCATTTTAGATTCGTTACCACGAATTGCCATGAACTTCGGCTTCGTTCAGGATTGAATTTTTACTGAAATACTAAACAAATTCCATTTCGTTAGAATCAATTCGCTGATCTCTAATTAATAACTGTTCTGGAATTATCTTAGCAGGTATTATACACTCACCGGCCACTTTATTAGGTACACCTGTCCAACTGCTCGTTAACACTTAATTTCTAATCAGCCAATCACATGGCGGCAGCTCAGTGCATTTAGGCATGTAGACATGGTCAAGACAATCTCCTGCAGTTCCAACCGAGCATCAGTATGGGGAAGAAAGGTGATTTGAGTGCCTTTGAACGTGGCATGGTTGTTGGTGCCAGAAGGGCTGTCTGAGTATTTCAGAAACTGCTGATCTCCTGGGATTTTCACGCACAACCATCTCTAGGGTTTACAGAGAATGGTCCGAAAAAGAAAAAACATCCAGTGAGCGGCAGTCCTGTGGGCGGAAATGCCTTGTTGATGCCAGAGGTCAAAGGAGAATGGGCAGACTGGTTCGAGATGATAGAAAGCAACAGTGACTCAAATTGCCACCCTTACAACCAAGGTAGTGCAGAATAAGCATCTCTGAACGCACGGTACAGCGAACTATGAGGCAGATGGGCTACAACAGCAGAAGACCACACCGGGTGCCACTCCTTTCAGCTGAAGAACAGGAAACTGAGGCTCCAATTTGCCCAAGCTCATCGAAATTGGACAGTAGAAGATTGGAAAAACGTTGCTGGTCTGATGATCTCGATTTCTGCTGCGACATTCGGATGGTAGGGTCAGAATTTGGCGTCAACAACATGAAAGCATGGATCCATCCTGCCTTGTATCAACGTTCAGGCTGGTGGTGGTGGTGTCATGGTGTGGGGAATATTTCATTGGCACTCTTGGCCCCTTGGTACCAATTGAGCACCGTGCAACGCCACAGCCTACCTGAGTATTGTTGCTGACCATGTCCATCCCTTTATGACCACAATGTACCCAACATCTGATGGCTACTTTCAGCAGGATAATGCGCCATGTCATAAAGCTGGAATCATCTCAGACTGGTTTCTTGAATATGACAATGAGTTCACTGTACTCAAATGGCCTCCACAGTCACCAGATCTCAATCCAATAGAGCATCTTTGGGATGTGGTGGAACGGGAGATTCGCATCATGGATGTGCAGCCGACAAATCTACGGCAACTGTGTGATGCCATCATGTCAATATGGACCAAAATCTCTGGGAATGCTTCCAGCACCTTGTTGAATCTATGCCACGAAGAATTGAGGCAGTTCTGAAGGCAAAAGGTGGTCCAACCCGTTACTAGCATGGTGTACCTAATAAAGTGGCCGGTGAGTGTAAGTGGCAATGGGAACAGCCTAAATTAAATAAAATTGCTAGCACTGAAGTATCTGCAATAAATCATGCTTCTGAAGTTTTTGAATACATTAAATACAATGCATTAGACAGAGGATCTGTATAAATTTAGCCATCTCAGTGTTATTATTCTCTCTTATATTAATATTTTATTTCACTTTTGAACGGGTTCTGGTAGTGGATCCCGGGACCACCGCAGGGGTGGTGGAAGCTCACACCAGGGGCGAATCTAAGTAGCCCGGTTTTAAACCGACCCCGCCGCAAAGGGGGTTTATTTGCTGCGGCGGGATCTACCATCGCTTCCACTGGTGGGTTTTGCCTGCGGTGGCGGCCCAAAGGGTATCCGGGTCAATTCGTCGGGCGGTCAAAGCCCCGGGGGGACAGCAGGAGGTCAGGACAGGCGGTTCCTGTTCGAACGTGACAGCAGAAGGTCAGGGGAGGGGGCAAGATTCGGGCGGGAAACGTGAGCAAAAGGTACGGTACCGGGAGGACAAGACAAGGCTTTCTGGAACACTTTCTCCAAAGGAATTAACATAAGGATCCGGAAAGGGTGCCAGGAAGGGGCCAGACTAAAAAGGAACAGTCCCCAGCAATGCCCAAATTCCCGGGCACTTTTCCCTTTAAATTTCAAAGGCCGGCGCCCCGCGCCCTGGGGAGCGGGGCCCCGCCGCCGCGGACAGACAACTAGCAGGAGCGTGGCCGGAAGTAACCCCAGCAAAAGACGGGGGGTTTTAGCGGACCCGAACCGACTGCGGGCCGGGGCGCCGCTTGGTTGGGGGGCACGGATGTTTTTCGCGCCCGGGGGACGGGGGTGCAAGGGCTTCCGTGAAACTTTCACCAGACCTACAGAATTTTGAATGTAAATTTTATAAAATAAATAAAAATTTTTGTCGATGTTATCTTTCTTCAATATTGTCAATTTAAAGGTCTTTCAAGTTCAAAAGCATGCAGATGGAGAATTGAAAATTTTATCTTTATAGAGTATTGAAGTATTCGTATTATTCACTAGATGACAGATTCATCCCCCATACTCTGCAACTCATTACCACAACACATCAGACTCTCCATCATCTTTACTAGTTTCAAAAGTGACCTGAAAAAAATCTTTCAGAAACCCCAAAACCCACAAAAAACCTTCTGCCATTACCCCATAATACTCACAGCTTGGTCCCTCACCTTCTGTCTCCCCTTCCCTATTCTGGATTGGAAGGGCAGGGCCCTCTCTCCTTCTCTTTCAGTGTGTTACTTAATATGATTGTATTTGTCTAGTATTATACTTATTATATTATGTATCTGAACCCCTCGGCTTGTACAGCTCCCTGGAATTAATGGCCCCAAAAAATAAATAAATTAATAAATACATATAATAAATATAATAATAATAAATTACCTTAATCACTCTTTATCAGAAGGGCTGACTTACTGAGGTGAATTGGAAAGTGTTACGGGGGTAACCCCGACCCCCAGTCGGGTCGAGGCACCCCGCAACCCCAGCGCCCCTGCTGTGGCCGTCCGCAGCCCGGGGCTCCTCGGGGGACCCCGGCATTCTTTCCCACTTTCCTCGGGGACTTTTTGAAATTTTAAAGGGGGCAGTGCCCGGGGATTGGTCCACCGGGGCCCGACCCATTTAAGCCCTGCTCTTTCCCAAACACGTTTCCCCAAACGTAGTACCCGGGCCCGAGAGGGGAAACGTTCCAGAGAGTCTTTTTGTTCTACCGTGTACCGTACCCTTTTGCCTCGTCCCTCGCCACAATCTAGCCCCCTGTTTGACCTTCTGCCCGTCCCCAACTACGAACCACTGCCGCCTGCACTACCTTCCCCTGCCCCGACTAAGAGCCCTTCACGTTCTGTACCGCGCAACACCCCGCTGCCACCGCAAACAATCACGTCAGGGTACGACCGGTATAACCGCCCAGAAGTTTTTCCCTTTTTCGGCGGGCCTGGGAAAAGGACCTACTTTTTTAATTCACTCCCCGGGGGCTTTAAAACCCCAATCGCTTTGGTGGTTTAAGGGAACCATCCATATCCTTCAAAAATGTAGGTAAGGATCCACCACCCAGATGAAAAGACCATGCAGCCATTTTATAAATTTTCATCATTATCGGTTAGTTCCATGTATTATGTCTCCTACTTTTTTTCTTTATTATTAGTGGTAGCTATTACTGTTAGTGGTAGTAGTCTCAGTTAAAGTCTGGCCTGAAGAAGTTAAGAAAAGGAGTGTCCCAAATTGAACTTGCTGTTACTATGTATGAGATTTTGGTGTTTAGAATCCTTGATTATGCTCTTTCAACTAATGTCGCACATTTCTAGCTGTGTGATATGTCACATTATCTTGCTGGAAGATTCTATCTTCCCCTGAGAAGACAATTAGCAGGTAAGGGTGCACATGATCTGCAAGGATGGATTCATATCCAAATCAATTCAGAGTATCTTCAACATGGATAAGTGGGTCCAGTGAATGCCATGATAACATTCCACAGACCTTAACGCTGCCACCACCAGTTTGTATACTTCCAGCAATGGTTGTAGGGTGTTTGTTCTCTTTTTCTCACAAGACACACCAACATCCAATCTTTCGATAAAGCAAAAAACCTAACTCATTAGGGAAGGCAACCTTTGCAAACCATTGGAGATCCAATACCGATAATGCAATGACCACTTCTGCTTTAAAGCCCCATATACAGTGGGAGTCGACAAAATGTTGTTTTAGACACACATCTAGTAGCCCCGCTGTTCAATCTGGCAGTGACCTGCTCTACTGTAGAGTGTTGGCTTACCTTGAGCGTTTTTGTAGCAAACGTTACCCTTTCACATAAATGGCATGCTGTGCACTGCAGTTTCCATGTCAATTATTCATAGCGATGCCATTTGTCCACCCATGATATACTTTCACCACAGCAACACAATCACAGACTGTGCAGGTTCAGAAATACTGCCACCTTTGGCTTGAAAGCCAATAGTCATCCCTTTTTGCAACTAGGAATTAGTGGAAAGAAATGTGTCTATAGACTAATACAGTCTTGAGGAACAGTTTGAGTGCTGGCCCTACTGAAAGACAGTGAGTGGCAGAGGAGATGTATATACAGCTAAAAACATACTGTACATTGTTGCTTTCTTGCCCTTTCTTTATCTCTAGCAGTAAAACACAGTTTGCACCTACCCTGTAAGGATAATGATATGACTCTGCCTCAGTTTATACAGCAAAGCTGAAAACTGAGCAGCAAAAATAATGAGAGATGTCAACCACTGTATTTTTTTCTGGTGGCTAGTGTGCAAAACTGAAATATTTCATGATTTTGGTTATACAGACTGTCTGATAAAAATGATGGGCTAGAAAGGTGAGCACTAGAACAATGTAAAGTGTTCACAGTATACATTTATCTTATATGCTGGGAGGAGTTCTTAAAATATATTTCACCCAAAGGCTATAATGGCATCTGTTTAATGGATATTTCAAGACGTTATCAATATATTTTCACAACATAATTATTAAATGGATGCCATTACAACCTATAGGTAATAGATGCCACTGTTAGGCATCTGTTTAATGCATCCACCACTTATAGGTTATTATGGCATACATTTAACTATATGTCATAAAAAGCTATTAAAAAGCTCATGATGTATACAATTACCATATAATGGCATACGTCACCACTATCTATTTTTTAATAGACTTTGCGGTATGAAAAAGTATGATCTAATTCGCTTATTTGTGCGGCATGTGGGATAAAATTCAAGCTCAAGAGCTTTGCAAACTTTTGTAACTTTTTTTTAAATTTTCTCAATGCATTTTTAAGTGAAAAATAAAATCAATTTTAACCCCTTAAGGACCAGGCGTTTTTTTTTTTTTTGTGACACGTCGTTTTTCCCTCCTCGCCTTCTGAAAGCCATAACTTTTTTATTTTTCCACCTACATAGACACATGAGGGCTTTTATTTTGCGGGAAAAGATGTACTTTCTAATGTTGTTATTTACTATACTATAGAAAATACTGGGAAACCGCAAAAAAATTCCAAGTGGGGCAAATTGTGAAAAAAAATGTATTTTCGCCATGTTTGCGAGGGTTTTGCTTTTACGGTGTTCAATCTTCGGTAAATATAATGTATTATCTGTATTCTAACGGTAGTTACGCATCCAGCAATACCAAACATGTAGGGTTTCCGTTATGTTTTGGTACCGTAAAAAAATTCCAAACATTTTCTATTTTTGAAATTTGCGCCACGGCGCATATTGTGCGACCAATAACTTTTTTGTACTAACAACTACGGATGTCAGTGAGGGGGCATTTTTTGCGGGCTGAAGTGTACTTTTTATCGCTAGCAGTTTGGAATGCATGCGACTTTTTTGATCATTTTTATTCCATTTTTTCAGTTACGTAAAATAACCAAAAAACGCAATTTTGGCGTTTGGAATTTTTTTTTCTTCTACGGTGTTCAGTGTACGGGATAAATGATGTTATATTTTTATAGATCTGACTTTTTTGGACGCGGCGATACCAAATATGTGTAACTTTTTTATTATTTTAATGATTTTATTTGTAAAATGGGGAAAGGGGGTTGATTTGAACTTTTAATACTTTTTTTTTTTGTACTTTAAAACTTTATTTATTAATTTTTTTTACTGTAACATTGAGGCCACCTATGGTACTTGACCACTAGGTGGCCCGATTGTTAATACAACCTAATGCATTGCATAGGCAATGCATTAGGGTGTACAAAGATGGCGGTTTCCCCACTTCCTGTCTGCGGACGGAAGTGGGGCAAAGCGGCCAGGGTAAGTGACGGGAGCCTTCACAAGGCTCCGAACCACCATGCTCGGTCGTCGGATCGGCGCAGCTGCCGATGACCGTACCGATCGGTGCGCGGCACCGATCGGCGTTCATTCAGACGCCGCGGCCATCTTTGGCGCGGTGTCTGATGGGTAAAACAGCGCCAGCGGGCGGAGCCACCCACCGGGGCTGTTACTGCCAGGTGTTAGCGCCGATTTGCCGCTAACACCCGGCGGCTGTGTGGGGGGTCGCGGCGCGATCCCCTTGCAAAGCCCCTTAGCGGCCCTGGACCGTACTCATACGCCCAAGGTCGTTAAGGGGTTAAGAGGTCTTAATAAAAAAAAAATTACTTACAGTTTTGTTTCCACAGCTATGCAGACAATGGGCGACATGTATGAACGGGGTGCACCATTTTTTTGGTTTTATCTTACAATAAAGACTGTATTAGCCCTGTTCTATCGATGTATGAAGCATTGTACGGCCAAGTTAGGAGCATTGTTCGCCAGACCCGACACTGTACAATGTGGGAACATGTTGCACCAGAGTCTTAGAATTAGACATGTTTATGAATGTGTAAAGCCACAACAAGTAGGTTCTTGGTACAAGGCAGACCAAGTTAAGAGTGGCTTGACTGAAGTCAATAGGGCAAAAAAATAAATTATTTCTAAACTAATAGCACTAAAATCATGACAACACTAATTTGTGATAATTATCAAACTATATAAAATTAATGTAAAATAAAAATGAAAATATATAATATAAAATTAATATTAAACTATATAATATTTCAAAAATATAAAATAATCTCCTGTAAAATATATATTAAATCATCTAATATTAATATTAAATTAAACAACATAAATTTATCAAATCCTGTTCTAAATCGGGTATTTATGGAGTTAGCATAGTATTATCAGTGATTACAAACAAATCACAGCAGGCTAGGGACCAGGGTCTTCAGTTGTTGGATGGTCAGCAATTCCACCATATAACATCTACCTGCAACGTACAGCATCTCCTCAAAGCCTGCCTGCAGAGGAGACCGGGAGCTTAGTGTTCAGGGGTACGGCGGAACCCTGTGCAGCATGTACCGAGAGTGAACACCTCAGACAACCAAGGTCAGCAAAGCCACATCTCTCGTCCACCTGCTATTTCATCTACTATAGAAGCAAAGTGGTGAATAACTCGAAGGTCATCTGTAACGTCCACCTGCAACTTCAAACAACCTCCCAATCACCACAGCCCTCGGACATCTAACTGCAGGGGTCATTTCCATTAGCAAGTTTATGATCCTCAAAGGGAACCATGAGTGAACCATCCTGGTGTCCTTTACCCTTACAACACAGGGATTGTTGTTTCTCTCTCTTCTGGATGGACTGGAACATTTGTACCTTTCATCACTGTACATGAGACCAAATTATCGTTTGTTCTTCTCTGAATGGTGCATTATTTACTGTAAAATTTAGCTGTTTAGAGATCTATGTTGTAGAATAGTGAGGAAAGCAGGCGATACCTTTTAGAGGCTAACCGAGTATAACGTTCTGATTTAGATATTGTGTACACACATAGTGTTGAGCGATTATTATCGACAAAGTTGAAATCGGCACAGTTTTTATGTTGATCGGATTTTTTAGATCATGCGATAATTTAGGTTAAAATCTGTGCATCATCCATTAATATCGCGCCATTTTCGGCGCTTCCTTTTCATTTTGGGCGGCCAGCAAATCAGCTTACAGAATAGAGCAGGGGTGAGATGTGTGTGTGCGACGTCATGACTGGGATGGGGTAGGGTTTGGATTGGCTGGAAAAATTCACGAACCTCGTTTTACATAAAAAACAGCCCTTCCTGTTCATGATCAGTGTTGTCAGGTCTCATAGCAGTAGGACTTTGCGATCTGCCTGTGTCCAACAGCTCAGCGAAATTATTCTATTTCTTCACAGAGAAAGCTCTATGTTAGCTGTGATCCTTTTCAACTTAGTTAGATCAGAGATTTGAAGATTTTATGTAGTTAGGTAGAGAATTTTAATGGAGCATTCTACTGCTGTAAAGGCACGGGGGGAAGTGGGGGGTGGGGGGTTCCCGTGGGCGAACACAGACAAGCTTTTTAAAGAATACTGGATATAGTTCACCAAGACTTAGTGTGGACATTGCACTGCAATAGCTTTATAATTAACAGTTTTCTATTGAAATATTTCCTGGATATTGGGAGCCTGAACTTATAGTAGGGTACCATCTTTTCTAGTAACTGCAGGTCTCTTTGTTAGGTGCAAAACTCCACTTTTTATTATCAGTATACATTTCAGATAGGTGGTTCTTTTCAATTTTGCCCATTCAGCTTTTGTTGTATAGCCACCTTGCAGTTAAATTAGAATCCAGCAATTTTGTAGTCAGCAAGGTTGATAGGTGCCAAAAATACCTTTTATTATCCGAATTACATTTCAGATACGTGTTTTTTTCCCTTTGGCACATACAGCTTTGGGTTTATTGAGGCACCTTGCACTTAAATGTGAATACAGCAATTTTGTAGTCACCACGGTGAATTTGAAAGGTGCCAAAAAATTTCCTTTTATTATCCGAATACATTTCAGATAGTATTTTTTCACTTTGGCGCAAATACAGCTTTTTTGATAGAGCTAAATTTGCAGTTAAATGTGAATACAGCAATTTTTGTAGTCACCCACAGGTAAATTTGGGAAAAGGTCCCAAAAATACCTTTTTTTATCCGAAAAAACATTACAGATACGGTTTTTCACTTTTGGCCCTACCCCCCTTTTGTTCATTGAGGCCCCTTCCCACAAACTTAAATGTGAAATACAGAAATTTTTGGGTTAGCCCCCCCCCCACAGGTAAATAAAAAGGGGTCCCAAAAAAAAATTTTTTTTTCTGTTTTCCATTTCAGATAGTGTTTTTCACTTTCCCCGCGGGGCCAGCTTTGTTGATAGATCTACTTTGCAGAAAAATTTTGGGGAATACGAGAAATTTTTAGTCACCAAATAAATTTTGAAAGGTGCCAAAAAATTTCCCTTTTATTATCCGAATAAAATTTCAGATACGTGTTTTTTCACTTTGGCGCAGTACAGCTTTGTTGATAGGCTATCTTTGCATTTAAAAATGTGAATACGAAATTTTTGGTGGGTCACCCCCCAAGGTGAATTAAAAAGGTGCCAAAAATACCTTTTATTATCCGAAAAAATTTTGTTCCCCGGGTCGTTTTTTTTCATTTTTGAAAGGAAAGGGCTTTGTTGATAGATTTCTTTGCAGTTAAATTTAAAATCCCAGCAACTTTGTAGTCACCACGGGTTTTGATGGGTTTGCCCAAAAAAAACCCCTTTTTATTTCTTTACTTTTTTCAGATCGTGTTTTTTCAACTTTGGCGCAGGCCCCCGGTGTTGATAGACCCACCATCAGAAAAATTTTGAATCCATAAAAATTTGGGGAGTCCCCAAAAAGGGGGAATTTGATAGGTGCCAAAAAAAAATACCTTTTTTTATCGCGGTAAAATTTTTCAGCAGGTGTTTTTTTCACTTTTGGCAGTAAAAAATTTGTTCATAGAGCTATTTGAAATTTTAAATTTTTAAAATTTAAGAAATTTTTAAGTAGTCACCCACGGGGTGAATGATGGTCCCCAAAAATTTACCTTTTTTTATCCGTTTATACTTTTTCAGACAGGCTTTTTTTTTTCCCCCTTTTGGTCAGCCAAGCTTTTTCATAGGGGCAAATTTGTAGTTAAATTTAAATTTACAGCAATTTAGTAGTCCCCACAGGGGGAAATTGTTTATGTGCCAAAAATTACCCTTTTTTTATCCTTTATACATTTTCAGAAAAGGTGTTTTTTTTAAACTTTTGGTTCAGTCAAAACTTTGTTCATAGAGTACTTTTTAGTTAAATTTGAAAAACAGCAATTTATTGTCCCCACACAGGGGGAATTGAAGGTCCCCAAAAATTTCCTTTTTTTAAACCCCTTTTATACATTTTCA
>JAODAL010029103.1:0-52184 GCA_025379985.1 Phyllomedusa bahiana | reverse complement strand
TGATCGTTTTTTATTCCTTTTATGTGCTGCGGTTTAACAATAATCTTAATTCTGTGATTTTTTTTTGGTTTTTTTTTTTTTACGGCGTTCACCGTACGGTTAATTAACATACAGATTTATAGGGTAGGTCGTTATGCACGCGGCGATACCAAATATGGGTACTTTATTTATTTTTTTATCTTTTTGGGGCGATTGGCATTTGTAAAGGGGAAAAAGGGCGGTGTACGTATTTTTATTTTTATTTTTGTGTTGTGTTTTACTTGTTTTCTCACTTTTTTTTTACTTTTTTTATTTTTCACGTTATTTTTTACTTTTCCCCATAGGGGATTTGAATGAGAGATCTTTAGATCTCTCCTTCAATAGGAATCAGTACATAGCTTGTTGCTAGGGACTGGTTCCTATGACAACTGTCAGTCACGATGCTGGGACATGCCACAGGCACGGCTGGGCATCGTGACGTCACAGAAAAACCCGGAAGGCATTCTCTGCCCTCCATGCTGTCTGTCAGAAGGCAGGAGCTGCATGGATCGAGCGATCCGTGCGCTGCTGCCGCCGACAGAGACGCAGGAGGAGCGATCTCCTCCTGCGTCTCTCTTAGTTATTGCGACCCGATCGTCGCGAGAATTAAGGGGTTAACCGGCCCCCCCCGGAGCACTCCGGGGTCGGGGCCGCGTGCGGATTTTCAGCTGTAATATACAGCTGACACCCCGCGCCGATCGCGCGAACTCTGCTTAGTGTTCGCGCGATCCTCAGGACGTATCCATACGTCCAGGTGCGTGAACCCCCAAACGACCTGGACGTATGGATACGCCCAAGGTCGTAAAGGGGTTAAAGACCCAGTCTCCTAAAGGAGAGGGGAAGAATTGAGGATTCACCCCCTGGAGATTGTGTTAAAGCTATGGCCTGTTCCCGTCCAAATCATATTAACAGGTAGACCCTCATTACATAGGTTGGTAG
Organism: Phyllomedusa bahiana; assembly: GCA_025379985.1. Lineage (NCBI taxonomy): Eukaryota > Metazoa > Chordata > Amphibia > Anura > Hylidae > Phyllomedusa > Phyllomedusa bahiana. The sequence continues at coordinate 51,227 of JAODAL010029103.1, read as the reverse complement.
GCCCTAGGTAGGTTGTAGGCTTAAGGTTGGTAGTACATAGGCCCCAGGTAGGTAGATTGGTCCTAGGTAGCTAGGCAGCAGTTAGACATGTCTCAATTAGGTAGTTAGGCTACAGGTAGGTAGGTTGATTTGCCCTAGGTAGGCAGTAGTTATGTCCCAGTTACGTAGGTAGCCCCCAGATAGGTAGACTGTATGTAGGCTGCTATGTCTGCTACCCCGGTAGTTATGCCCCTGCCGCTATTGTTTTCCAGGTTTCATTTTGACAGCGTTTGCCATGCGGTATATTTGACAGGATAACTTTACTATATGGGTCGGTACAATTACAACAATATCCATTCTATATAGCTTTTTTAGGTTTTCTACATAAATACTATAATAAAACGCGTTTGTAAAAAATTGCATTTTACGTTGACCTATTCTGACAGCCATAACTTTTTTATTTTTCTGTATAACAAGCTGTATAAGGATCTGTTTTTTGTGGGATGAGTAGATATTTCAGAAAAATGGGACATTATTTACTCAAAAACACAACTAGGCCATACATACAGCTCAAAGGCTGGACTAGAGACTGAACCCAGTAGGAGGCAATACAGGCCCCAGTGCTACTTGAGAAAGATACAAGTGCAGGTAATTGTTTGAGCAGTAGCTCACACACCACTCCACTTAGGGGATAAATTAAAACTGCACATTAAATTGATACCTGTTCACACCAGTATGCAGAAAAGCCACAGTATATTACATGGGGAGATTGCACAAATGCAAAAATACCGATAAGACAACCACTCACACACCTACTATGTATGAGCGGGGTGGTTGCTGGTATTATAATTCCATATAGACAAGGCGATATCAAGGGTGCCATTTATAAAGATAAACCATGCTGGCTTACAACCTATGATGCCTCTACTATTCAATTGGACGGGCTGCCCTGCACTTTTTAGGTGTCCAACATAAAATACTGACACCTTCTGCTCCCCAGTATTTTGGGGCAAAAAAATGACATACTGGAAGAATATCAATTATGAGGTATTAGTTGGTACAGTGGACACTATGGGCCTCATGTATGAAAACTCTTTTGGTCTAAGACTTTTCTTGTTGCCCTTAGCAACCAATCAGAGCATCCCTTTCATTTCATATGGTGTTTTGAAAAAATGAAAGGGGCGTTCTAATTGGTTGCTATGGGCAACAAGAAAAGTCTTAGACCAAAAGAGTTTTCATACATGTCCCCCCTATATTTTCACAAGCTCGCAAAACGCGTCAAGGGTCCTTGTATCTTGCGAGTCCCTACACTAGCCATTTACAGAAAAAACACAGAAAAAAGGGACATTATTTACTTAAACACAACAATGCCACACTTACAGCTCAATTTAGAAAACCTCTGAAAATCTGACAGAGAACTTTTCACATAGACACCAAAAACCATGCTAAAAATCTCAGCAAAAAAAAAAAAAAACTGTTTGAAAAAAATTAACAAAATACTCAGGTTCAAAGCGGTTTTTAGGATTTGGTTTCCAACGAGTTTTTTGTCCTATGCTGTCTAGACCTAGATTATGGGAGGTGTGTGTCTTGAAAGGCATGAATCTAATAGAGCTGGGTAGCAGCAGTTGCCCCCTGACAGTGTCAGCTAAACACAGGCTGCCAGTAACAGCCGCTGACATTCTGCATATGGGGAAGCAACTACTGGCTGAAAAACATCCATGCTGGAATCTGATGCCCCCTGTGGCTTTACTCTGTGTAAAGGGGGAAAGTCCATAAAAGTAACTGCATCAAATAAAACAATTGTAATGAAATGATTGCCTAAAGTGAAAACTTAGCCCAGACCTTATGGCTCTTAAGCGCCCTAATGGAGGTCAGACATGAAAACGATTGTATTGCACTTATATATTGATCTTATTATTTATAGTGCCTGCAGATGACGAGTCTTCAATGAAGTCACCAATCCCATCAGAATCTTGACAAAGGCTCTGGACCGGAGATGATTGAGATTACCTTCTTTTACATCGGTGTCAGTGAAATGCTAAGGGGGACATGTCCGAAAAGTGGCGTATCTATGCCAGTTTTAGGCGCATTAAATCAGTCTACAGTGCGCCTGAAAGTCCGATACATTCTAAAAACCGGCATCAGGTATACCTTAATGCGCCTAAAAAGGCGCATTGTGCTGAAAAAGGTGCACCGCATCAAAAAAGGCGCATTGCGCAACTCGCGGCGCATAGCATATCATTGGTAGTCTATGTAATGCGCCTTCACGGTGCATTGACCTACGGTGACACATAACATATGTAAAGTGCCTCAATAGGCGCATTGTGCAATGGGGGCGCACAGCGCACCATATTTAGGCGCATTACAAAGTGTCGTGCTCGGCATATAATGCGCCTAGTTTTAGTGTTCGACAGTTTATTTACAACAAGAACATGGTGTCAAAAGTGGTTTTGCCGCAAAATAGACCAAAAAACTGGCGTTGGCGTCTTGGGACATGTTGCCCTAAATGTCTATATAGATGCTGTCAATAAAACAACTTTACCAATGTATCATTCTGTTACAGGACAAACATGGGCACAGACGCCTTCAAACAGCTTTTAAAACTGTATTTTTAATCAATCCCCTGTCTAAAAAGAAACCGTATGCAGGTTTTTAAAAACGGGAGCAAATTAATTATACATAGAAGTACTAGAAAAATCTATATGATAAATTCTTTAATAGTGCTATAGTGAGACTGTTGGTTGAGAATTGGAATGGTGAAGAATGAAGAGGGGATGAGCCTTAATACATTTGGAAATTTTGCCCATGAAAATAAACACCAAACTGGTAATAATTAGGATATGCAGGAGGAGGTGCTGGAGTACGTCTGTCTGGATGGGGGCGCTGCTCGAGGGCAGGAAATGTACAAGCAGTACTTAAAGTGGTTTTGCCAACTTAAATCTAGCTACAAAGCAACTTCAGAGAATGGGGTGATGGCAGCGCTTGCGCAGCTTTCCCCTGTTCATGTCTATGGAAGTTCCGGATAAGTCTCAGTACACGCACTTGACTATATTCGGAACTGTCATAGAAATTAACATTGAAAACTACGCAAATACGACCATCTCATCGTTCTGAGACTGGCATGTACTGTGCTAAGAGCTGACCTGAAAGGGGGCTTTGCCAAATGGCAAAGCCCATTTAACATTACTGCCAATGACTCCCATCTCTGTGATTTTATTCCTGCACATAAAGCTATGGACAATCTGAATGACACTTATGTTACTTTTGTTAGGTTATGCAATAACTGTTAATGTTCATTTATGTATTCTGGGTCCATTTTGCCGCTTTTTCTATGAACTTTCGTTATTGTAGACGGCTTTTGCTTTGCAACGAAACTCAATGATGTGTCTTCTCACAAACTTACTTGTGGAATGTGTGTTGCAACAATATAGATAAGGATTGTTTCTTAAAGGGAATGTGTAATCAAAAATGACTTATTGTTTAACTCACATTTTTATGTTAAACACATTTTTTAGGAATTTTTGGTTATTTTTTTTCAATTTTCCCCATATCACTTTCGGGTATTTTTTAATAATTCTTAAGTCCTGCAGTTTTCACTTTGGCCACTAAGCCTAATAATCGTCTGACATTTCCCTGTTCTTTTTAGAGAGCTTTTAGCAGTGTCTGCTTTTTTAAACAGTAACAGCGGGGAAAAACTGAAAGGAGACACCATTGTGTACAGATAACACAGAAACAACCAGTCACAAGAGGAGATGTCACAGCTCCCCTCTCCCCTCCCTTCACAGTGAAAACTCTCCTATACAAGTCTATGGGACAGAATCTGTCTTAAGGCTCCTATGGGGAAAGAAGCTGCTGTAAAGTATCTCTCTGACTGCTGTTAAAGCTGTGAAAGCAAGATTGTCTTCCCCACAATCATATATAGACGGCCGAATTGAGAAATCTAATCAGGAAATAAAAACGACTGAGCGGAAAAGAAGATGGATCAAAATTGGCAACATATTCCCTTTAAATTGACTAATGTCCTGCCATTTCACCTTTTCTGACTATAATTGTTTAAGTTTCTTCTAAATAAACAGAGTATTATTGGATATAACCCAGAGCTGTATCGTATTTGATTCTCTCTCCAGAATGCTGCATTTGTTAAACCGGACTTCAAGAAGAATTGAGGCAGAGGCTTAATGTGGCCTTGTTTAAATTGTTCATGTCAGTCTAATACAGATATGTGCAAAATAATAGCAATGCGTTTCAAACAAAAGACAAAAAGCTCAATCCTCACAATAGCATTTATTTCCATATATACAATGGCACTGGGAGTACTGGGAACACTGGGAGCCCTGCACTTTCACATCCAAATGAAAACATGATGCAAAATCAAATTGTAAACTGAAAATGAAGGAATTAATTGGCTGTTCAAAAAACAGCAGTGTGCGCAACTTCATCATCCAACTGAAATATTTACAGTATAAACTGGCTTGTTCCCAGATTTAGCTTTACTGTAATCACTGAACTAATATTTAATTGTGTAATCTTTATTTCTGAGAACTGCTGTACATCTGTGTGACATGGAGTCAACTAACATCTGACACCTAAGAGCAGGTCTTCCAGCCCCAGCAGACTGCACTACATTCCACAAAAAACAGCCAGCTTACCCCACCTGGTGGATGCTCAGAAGGCAGGAGTGCTAGTAGAACATGAAGAAAAGAGAGGAAAAAATTCAGCGTCCTCAAATCTGCAGTCTTTATTCAAAAGGTTAAAGGCAGCATCAGACAAACAAGAACATAACGGCTTATGCGTTTCAGGTCAGGCTCAGACCCTTTGGGAGCTTTCACACGGCACATTTTTGGTGCATTTTTAACTGCGCTCCAATTAAACTGCCTTTATTACCAGCAAGTTTCTCTCACTTACCTAAACTGTTTGGAAAGTGAGTAATCAATCAGCATGTTTGTATCCACAAGACTTCAATCACAGTCATTGATTACTTACTTAAAACACCTTTCTGAACAATTTAGACAATGGAAAGAAGCTTGCTGATAATAAAGGCAGTTTGATTGGAGCACAGTTAAAACTGCACCAAAACTGCGCTGTGTGAAAGTATCTTTAATCATAGTATAACTAGTTACATGTGCAAGATACTTAAAGGGGTTGTCTCGCTACAAAGATTAGCTTTTAACATGTTATGAACACTAAATAAAGAGGAGAGTATGGAGGAGTGGCTACCTTCATTGGCTCTTTGCACTCTGCCCACCTTCACAGGTTTTTAAATCTGTGCAGTGTGCTCAGTTAGCTGGTTCTTTCACTCCCTGAAGTATGGAAGTCTGAACAGGCTTCAATGAGAGGTAACGTTTAGTGTTAGGACCACCTGCATTGGGTCCCCTTGACGAAATCGGGAGGTGGGCTTAAGCAGTTTTGGTTTAAGGTGTGAACTGAAAGCCCAAAATTGTCGTGTATCCCTAGTAGCAGAGATGCTTTATTCAAATATTTCTATGTGCCTTGGATGGTTTTTTAGTTGATAGTGTGCTGCTGGCATTTGGATGTATGTATATTACTGCCGCACCAGTGTGAACCTATACTCATTTTTTTTCAAGAACAAGGTTTTTGGATGTGCAGAGCCAAATACTGTCTTTTACACTCCTTTGTTAAGGAGCTACAAGTGATTTTATCACCTTCTGTGCGCTCTCTGGTTCCCCAAGTGACCGACCTGTGTACTTCTCCCCCCCTGCGCTTTGTTCTATCTGATGGCAGGGGGTGACCTCAGCCCACAGGGTGGGGCAGCTCACAACTTTGGACAGTGAGAGCCTGTTTGTTATCTGATCTTTCAGACAAATACCAGTAATTACTGCTGTTTACTTTAACTCAGAAGCTTCCCTGGTCCTGACAGCATGAGATTTATCTAATTAGCAGAGGTCTGAATACACAGCGCTCATATGCTAATTGCAGACAGCTTGACCGGGAAGTGACAGAGCAAAGCAGCATTATTTCATTCATGTATCCTATGAAACTTTGAAATGAGACAACCCCTTTAACCCTTTAAGGACCTTGTGGTGTTTTTTTTTTTTGGTTGACACGTTCGTTTTTTCCTCGCCTTCCCAGAGCCATAACTTTTTTAGTTTTCCACCTATTTATCCTTATGAGGGCTTTTATTTTGCGAGACAAGATGTACTTTCTAATGATGTCATTCATCATACTATAGAATATACTGGGAAACTGCTAAAAAATTCTAAGTGGGACAAAATGTGAAAAAAAAAACATAGTTGCTGATTGTATTTTGCCTTATCTGTTGCCTATTGATCTACCACAGCACTTGTCAACTACTATTATATTTACAGAAGTGCCTGTAATCATGTTGTCTTTCTCAACATATTGTTATATACAACAGATTTCTCAACGGATTGTTATATACAGCCTCTTGCTTTGTATATGGCCCACATGGCCCATTGTTTCTCATTGTTGGATGTCTTTGATGTTTGACATTTGTCTGCTCTACTCATCCATTGTTTTGTCAATAAAGCAAATTGAATGAGAAAAAAACGTAGTTGCTCCATGTTTGCAGGTTTTTTTTTTTAGGGCGTTCACTCTCCGGTATAAATAATGTGTTCTCTGTATTCTGCAGGTTGTATTCTGAAAATACCAAACATGTACGTTTTTTGTTATACTTTGGTATTGCAAAAAAAAAAAAATCCAAACATTTTCAATTTTTTAGAATTTGCGCTGTGGCGCCATTTTTTGCTACCAATACATTTTATGTACTAACACCTATGGACGTGAGTGAGGGGCATTTTTTTCGGGCTGAAGCGTACTTTTTATTGGTACCAGTTTGGAATACATACAACTTTTTGGATCAATTTTATTCCAATTTTTAGAGAACGTGGAGTTTGGAATTTTTTTCTTCTAATTTGTTCAGCATACGGGATAAATTCTGTTATATTTGAATAGATCAGACTTTTTCGGATGCGTCGATACCAAATGTGTGTACATTTTTTTTTTATTAGTAAAATGGCAAAAGGGGGGATTTTAACTTTTAATATGTTTTTTTTTCACATTAAAACATTTTTTTTTCATGTGACTTTGGGTACCCACAGGGTGCTTCACCATTAGGGGGTGCAATAGTTTCTACAACCTAATGCATTGTATAGACCACAGGTGTCAAACTGTGGCCCTCCAGCTGTTGGGAAACTACAACTCCCATCATGCATTTATATAATCTATAACAGTGGGCATGATGGGAGTTGTAGTTCCCCAATAGCTGGAGGGCCGCAGTTTTACACCCCTGGTATAGACAATGCATTAGGGTGTACCAATATGGCGGTTTCACTACTTCCTGTCTTTGGCAGGAAGTAGTAAAACCAAAAACATGGCAGCGATGGAGGCCTTCAATAGACTTCTAGCTGCCATATTCTGTTCGGAACCCCTTTATTTCGCCGCGGGGTCTCCGATCAGAGTGAGGAACGTGGTGTGGCACCGTTTATCATTCATTTAGCGGCCGCTGCCATGTTTGCCACGGCGTCTAAAGGGTTGAAAAGCACAGGTTGGAGCCTGCACCATCCCGCGCTGTAACTGCCAGGTGTTAGCTTGAATTAGCAGCTAACACCCAGCAGCTACGTAGTGGGATCACGCAGTGATCCCGTTACAAAGTCCTTTAGTGACCCTAGCACAAACTCGTATGTCCAAGTTCATTAAGGGGTTAAATTAAAACTTCTCAACCAATGAAAAGTGATGAAGTCAATCACATGTCTCAAACAAATTAACAAAGCATATTGGCAAGGTTAAAAACAATATGCATGGCAAAACAGAGTTTAATAATGCAAGATAAGATCATTGTGTCTGTTTAGTTCAAATGGAAAATATATTTTGAGGAGGAAGATCCAAAAAGCCCCGCGGTTACAAAGCTTAGGTACATGATCTCCTCTGACAGGAGAAATAACACTTTCAATGAAAGACCAAACAAGATGTATCACAAGCATGTATGGCAATACAATGAGAAGAAACAGCCGATACCTGACAAAAACCTTGAGATCTGTACATCTGCCAGGTGTCGGCGTATCCTAACTTTGAGCTGGCACGAAGGACTTCCAACTTCCTGAAGATGGCATGCAAGTGGCTAAATAGACTATAAAGAAAGTGTTACAGTTAATGTAATATTTAACATTATAAATAATATTTGTAACAGTGAAAGCAAATAGTTTTGATATATTAAGAAACTTGCAACAAATACTATACATCTAGTATGGCCACATTTATAGCAACCACGTTGTCATAGATGATCGTGCTGGAGGAAGAAGTGAAGGTGACAAAATATTACCCAGAGTGACAGCCCCTCTAGAGACACATCTGTAGCCCTGCTGGAGGATGGTACGATATTGGGGATCATTAAACAAAATTGGTAAATGTTTGTAAAAAATATGTGAAATCTGTTTGCATTCCTAAGAATATCTTTGCAAGGCAATTTAGGTAACAACAGACTCTGTCTAGATAGATGAGATATTTTTTTAAGTTGTGTTTTAATGAAGATAAACATCTCCTGCTCTTGTCAGTGTAACGGCTTAACTAGAAGCTGAATATGCTAACCACTGCTATAGAACCACCCACAGCCTGGGGAGACAGAATGAGTGGAAAGCTGCTTGTGACTCAGTGTGAAACAGTATGCTATGATATCTAGATTTGTTAATCAGTAAACATTAAGATAGCTCCTTGGGGACAAAGCTTTATCAGAATAAGATAGCCATCAATGGTTTTGCATGGGGGGTAAGCTGTCAACCCAAACTAGAAAAAAATGGCCATGAATGTATTAACTTGGTGGAGAAGCAGACCACTTTAGAGCTGCATCACAAAGGGCAGTTTCGGAGTCTTCTCTAAATGGGGTTTTCCCATGAGATAGATTAGCTTTAAACATTTAGGCAAAGGTAAATAAAGACTATTATCAAATACATTCCCGACAGGAATGGAAAGAAGAGTGACCAGGACCTAGAGTGTTTTCTGGGCTGCAGAGGTAGGACTATCTTCCATGAGAACCATGTGCTTAGCAAGTAAATCCAATTAAAAATTGAAGACATCTCCTTGCAATGTGAACTTGTCTTAAATAGCAAGGCTTACGGTGCTAACTCCTCAAGGAAGAGAATGACAAAACAGTGCGGGCCATGAGCATTAGACCTGAACCCTTTTACATAGTCTGACGAGAGGGATGCCTCTTCACAAAAGTTCCACAGAGCAGGCACCTGCAAGAAGTTATATGGGCAACCGGGTCAGGATGCCTTAGAAGGCTGGAGAGACCTAGGAAGGTGCCCACTGCAAGATTTGAGGTTTGTTTTGAATTGGCTCAATAGAACAGACGGGGAAAAAGACAACATTAAAATTCCGTAGTTGGGGAGAAAACAAAAAGGTTTTGGGCCCATAAAAGCTACTGGAAGCCAAGGATAGCATACATACAGTTTAATCACTAAAGGTTCAACACTGGAAGGGGGGGGGGACCTGCGAGACATGATAACACCCCAGGGGGAAAAAGGAAAGAGAGAAAAAAACTGCTAAATCATTTCAGGAACTCAGGAGTAGTGTTGATCAAAATGTTCAAGAAAAGTTAAGTTCGAGACAAACATCTTGATTTTCTCAAACCGAACCGAATATTTTACTGTTCATTTGAGTAAATTTTCGAGTACGCCTTTCAGTGCCTCTCTGCACTTTTGGCAGCCATCCAATCAACTTTCTGCACTTTTGGCAGCCATCCAATCAGTGCAGAGCACAGAGAAGTGTCAAAAATGTCATCACTGAGGTGTAGTGCTCTCATTAGCTGCAAAAATCACATGACCATATTATATATATTTCACTGTATTGCGTTCTGAACACCATTTTCAGCTCACTCTCTGTTCTGTACAGACTGCTCTAAGTTAGATAGCATTTTCCTCTCCATAGACATCAATAGTTAGGGAGTTTGGTATTGCTGGTTACATCTTTCCCACACCCAGAAGCTGTTATTCGACATTTGCTGGCTCACATAGCGCCTAACTCTCATATACATGGATACATATATTATATAAAGTGCTTGGATTTGCTAACTCATACTCAGTGCCCAAATGATCCGTTTTTGCAGTATTGGGGTTGAAATAATTTTATAACACACCGTCTACAATTCTACTATACAAAGAAATATATTCCAAATAGTGGTTGGTTGGTGAAAATTATACAGAGTGAAGAAAACTTAATTTTTTTAAGTTTTGGGGGTTCATTAATTGTACAACACACCATCTTCAAATCTCCTATACAAAGAAATATAATTTAAATAGTGGTTGGTGAAAACTATTCTGAGAAGAGAAGTTAATTTTTACAATTTTGGGGGTTCAGTAATTGTATAACAAACTGTTTCCAAATCCCCTATACAAAGGAATATATTCTAAATAGTGGTTGGTTGGTGAAAATTATACTGAGTGGAGAAAAGTTAATGTTTGGCAGTTTTGGGGGTGAAATACTTTTCAAATATAGAGTGTGTTATTGTCATACAGATATATATCTTACTCAACACCAAAAAGTTTAATTTTGCCAGATTTTAAATCCACATAACGCTGAAATATACCAGTGCGTTATTGTGATCCACATCTATATACACTTCTCTCTTTTTTATTACATATATCTTGTGCCATGCGCAGAGCTATAATATTTAGCTTTTAAACATGGTGAGAACTAGAGGTGGTAAGCGAGCAAGAAGGGGCGTATCAAGTGGAGATAGAGGTACGAGACAAGGTACTCCTTCAAGTGCTCCAGACAACACACAAGCGAGTACATCGTCAGTCGCAGGACCGTCAGGCCTGTCACTTCTTGCTCAGTTCCCCGTGTGCCTCATTACTGAACAGTGTCACCAATCTGTTCTTCTGTGGTTATCAGACCCAGCATCCAGTGGTTTTACCTCCTCTTTCTCTCAGTCACGGCCACAAATGTCATCATCATCATCAGTCCAACCTGAAGCAAACATGGGCCGAATGTCACAACCCAATATACATACCACTCCAAATAATCCATTTTCTGAAGAGCTCTTTGCTGACACAATGCGGTTGGGGTCAGAAGGCATTTCAAAAGATCAAGAGACCAAAGAGCATTATTTTATCTGCTCTGACGCTCAGTCGCTGATGCCCTCAGAGGAGGAGAAGGAAGCTGGTCCATCTGCAGAAATATCAAGCGGTCAGCAATGCCTCGCAGTGCCAAAACAAATGGGGCCCCCACCCACTACTAGTTCCTATTTTTTAACATATCAGTGGGACCCTTTTTGATTAGGGCCCCTTACAGGAGTAATGCCCGTACTGCCATATTGGCACCCCTGCCAGTTACCATGTGCCATTTCCAATATCTGTGTCTTCTTATGTGTCAAAGGGGCATTTGGGCCCCCTCAGGATGCAAGGCTCCATAGCGGCTGCTACCGCTGTACCCCCTATAATCACGCCCCTGCCAGCTGAACCTCCATGTTCCCCGTTGGGATGTTCTTGCTACCACCACATATGTCACATGTGCAAAGCTTGCAAGCAGAGGCGTAACTTGAAGTTCTTGGGCCCTGGTGCAAAAAGTGAAATAGGGCTACTGCCAGTTACCATGTGCCATTTCCAATACCGGTGTCTTCTTAAGTCTCAAAGGGGCTTTTGTACCCCCTCAGGATGCAGGGTCCCATAGCAGCTGCTACCGCTGCACCTCCTATAGCTACGCCCCTGCTTGCAAGCTGTCCTCATCTTTTCAGTTAGCCATTGAAAGGAATGAAGTATTTTAGCCTCTCAAGTTTTTTTTCTGTCACTCTTATAGCCAAATTTTCTTCACTAAGTTGTTCCACGTATCTAGTTTACTCTTCTGGATGCTAATTTCAGCTTCTCCTCACCTGTATAGGTATAAAAATTAACCCAAACATCTTCTCCCACTGACTTTAATGGGGTTCGAGTTGGAATTGAACCGAACTCCACTACTGTTCGAAGTTCAACTCAAATATTTTACTGTTCACTCATCTCTACTCAGGAGAGGGCGATATGCACTCCTACTTAAGTGCAATGATGTATTCCAGTTAACAACGGAAAATTTAGGATGTATGAGAAGTAGCAGTCATCACCTCTGGGAAAAGAGGGAAACCTTCCGATACAATTACTCTGCTAATAGAGAAGAGTAAGAGAAAAGCTGTTGTGTAGCATCCTTAAGTATTGTTATGTTTCAGAGAACTTTATTTGCATGATGGTCAATAACAAATATACAATTCTCTGAAATGTCTCACAGCGGACTCCAGTTCAGCAGGCGGCACACAGCGGACTCGGGACCAGCAGGCGGCACACAGCGGACTCCGGACCAGCAGGCGGAACACAGCGGACTCCGGACCAGCAGGCGGCACACAGCGGACTCCGGACGAGCAGGGGAACAACGGCCCCCGGACACAGGCGGACACAGCGGACCCCGGCCCAGAGGGGGCACACGCGGACCCCGGAAACAGCGGGGCGGCACACGGGGACCCCCACCAGCAGGCCAACAGGGGATCCGGACCCAGGGGGCACACACGGCCCGGACCAGCAGGGGGCACACAGGAAATCCGGACCACGGGGGCGGCACCGGGACTCCGGACCAGCAGGCGGCACACAGCGGACTCCGGACCATCAGGCGGAATCGGGACTCCGGACCAGCAGCGGCACACAGCGGCTCGGCCCAAGGGGGGAACAGGGACCGCCCATGGCAAACGCATCCGCCGGCGGCCCGGGCCCCGGCCGCAGGGGCCCGGGACCCCGGCCAGCCCGGAAAGGGACCCCCCCCCCCCGGGCCCCGGGGGGGGGGGGGGTGGGGGGGGGGGAGGGAAAGGGATTAAAAATTTTTGGGGGGATAAGGAAAAGGGTTTGGGGGGGGGGGGGCCCGCCCCGGGTCGTGGCGCGCTACGGGGGCCGCATGGTCGCTAAGGAGGCCCCCCTGTGGCGGGGGGCCATAGGCCCCCCTCCCAGGCCGCACCCGGGCCCGATCCAGCCATCCCAATCAGGGCTGGTGCACCGCGCGGTGCAAGGCGGGCCGGGGGCTGAACATCGGGGATCTTCTGATCCCCCTGTTCAGCTTCCAGGAGGCCCGGGCAGGCGGCGATATGATGACGTCATGGGGGGCCCACTCCGCGGCCCTCAGCCCCTGCTGCCGGGGGCCCTCCGGGGAAAGACAAAAAGGGGAAAAAGCAGAGACTTCAGAAAAGTATTGGTTTTTATTTTTTTTTAAACAAAGCCCTGTCACTTTTTACCATCCTGTCCCCTATTTAAAAACCCCGTCTACTAAAATACCGCCCCTGTCTACTATATACAAGCCCCTGTCGCTATAACAAGCCCCCGTTAGCTATATACAAACCCTGCTGTATATACAAGCCCCCGTCTGCTAATACAACCCCGTCTACTTATCCCCCCCCTGTCTCTAATACAAACCCCCTGTCTTCTTATACCAGCCCTGTCTGCATATACCAGCCCCTTCTGTATAACCACCTTTAGCTATATCCCCCCTGTCTAGCTAAACGCCCTGTCTAGTATATACCCCTGTCTACTATATACTGCCCTTCTAGCTATATACCAGCCCTGTCTAGCTATATGCCAGCCCTGTCTAGCTATATGCCAGGCCTGTCCTAGCTAAAAACCGGGCCCGTTTTGCCTAAAGCCAGCCCTGTCTGCCTATTTTTTACGGGCCCCGTCTACCTATTTACCACCCCCTGTCTCCTATAAACTCCCCTGTTTTCCCTAAAATACCAGCCTGTCTCCCTTTATATACCAGCCCGGGCTCCCTATTTACCAGCCTGTCTGCCTATATCCCTTCCCCTGTCTACCTATATACCTGCCTTGTCTGCCTTTTCCCAGCCCTTGCCTACCTAATTTTGGGGTTTGGGCCTGTCTATTTTTTAATTTTTAGCCCTCGTTGGCCCACATTTTGGGCCCCTTGCCTGTTTAAAAATTAAACCTGCCCCCGGCCTGCCTACATACGGGCCCCTAGTGGCAAATTTAATCCCCTGGCCCCCCTGGGCAAAAATTCCCCCATTCCCAAAAGAACCCCCCCTTGGTGGGTTTAAACGGGGGGCCCCCAAAGCTACCTGGTTTGTTCCCGGGGGGGCACCCCTTGCTACCGGGCTATTTACGGGGTGGGCCCCCTGTTTACCAACCTAAGGGGGTTTTACCAAATTTACATGCCCACTTTTTCTGACTTTTTTAATTTCAAATTTTTAGGGTCAAACAAACCTTTTTGGGGGAAATTTGATGGGAAAGTGCGGGAAAAGAGGGGTTTTTAAGAGGTATTTGGGGCAATTCAACGGGGGGGAAAACGAGTAGTGCCCCCCTAAAAAGAAAATACTGAATGCTGTACCGGACGGAGAAAAGAAAGGGAAGGGGGAAGACTTTAAAAGGGGGACCGATCGGGGGGTTTGGGCCAGAAGGAAAAAAAGGAGAAAAAGGGACAAACCCCCTTTCGGGGGGGAACGCTTTGTGAGTCCCTGCCCCCCCCCCGGGGGGTCATTTTACTTCTATCAGTGTTTGTATTCATGTGGGTGGCCTGACAAAGGGTGATGTGATTGGGGGGTTTTGTAGGTTATGTTGGTGCTTATGTAGTGTCATGGGGGGCTTGTCCCGGATTGTAAAGCAAGTGCACACCGACTCTTTTGATGGGGGTATCTGCACCACTGTTTTTTTCCCTTTTTTGTTTTGGGGCGCTTTCACAAAGGGGGTTTAAAGTATTTTGATCTTTTTTTGGGGCGGTTTTTTTTTGGGGCAAATTTCCAGCTTTAAACCCTCTCTGACCTTTCTCCCAAAAAAAAAACCACACCAAAAACACAAAAAAAATGACCAAAAACACATAAAACGCATAAAAAAAGGCCCCGTGGGGAAAGCACTTTCTAGTTTTTTATTTTTAGAATGGGGGCGAGGGGAAAAAAAAGGGGAAATTTTGTAAGCGGAAAAATTTTTAGGGTGGGCTGCTGGGGCTTAGTCCGGGGCTGATTTTTATTCCCAGTCGGGCCCCTGGTTCAGAGTTCTAAAAGATAAGATTATGCAGGGGGGACCACCCATTGTCAGACTGACTGACACACAGCAACTTGGAGAAAATTCAGAGCAATCAGATTAAACTAGGAAGAAAGAGACATGAGCCGCACACCCCAATTTACTTTTGATCCCTGTTTCATAAAAAATTAAAAAAATTTTAAAACATGAGATTCTTAGTATACTTTTTGATCAAACAGTTTAAGTCCACTTGCCACTTCACGGTGATGCTAATGGATGTAGCACTGCATGCAGGCCATCACCGAAGCAACAGCCACACCAATGAGGGGCACAACCCAGTGGGCCAATAACACCACTGTTAACGGACCTAGTCCCCCGGCTCTGGTTTGCACCACCACACAAAACAAAAGATCAAAGGGAATAACGGGCCGGCCCCAGTAAAAAAAAAAAAAAAACCCCCATTAAAAGAAAAAGGAAAAAGGGAAAAGGACACTACCGCTCAGATTAAAGAAGGAGCAAGGAAAAAAAAATCTTCCTGAATATAGGTAAAAAGAAAAATAATGTATTTGGTAATAGCCTTCATTTACATTTTCCCCATGCGTTTTAAAAACCCAAACATTGTGGTTTAGAAAACCCCTTTTTAATTTTAGAGGAACCAGACAACCGTTTCAATCCACAGAACTGTCAAAGACAGTTTGGTTTCTCGGGGAAAAAGGGCACTGACAATTACTACTTTCTTTTTAAAAAAATTTGGGAGCTCACGTTAAATTTGGCGGGACCAAAACACCCCGCTGTCGGTTTCCTCATACTCCCTTTTACATTGTACACTTGTAATTTACCCCAAAACAGGGTAAACAACCCTTTTTCAAAAAAATTTGTCAAAAAATTAAATATTCAATAAATAAAATTAGAATGGGACAATTTGTTTTGCTACGCGTGTCCCTGGAAAAGAAAAAACCCGGAACCCAAAACGGGAAAAACACTTGATATTTCTCCTGTGGTTTATCCTTTCCTTGCTGGAATCACATCGAGGAAAAAGCGGTCAGGCGGGCGGGTCCCCCCCAAATTTGTGAAACTTTTTAAAGGGCCCGGGTTTTGCCCAGGGTTTCCCCCCCTGCACCCTTGTCCCGGGTCGCGGGCGCATCCGGGGCTCCGACACCTAGGGGAGCCCCGTCCCGCTCTTTCTTTTGGGGGTCCGCTCACCCCCCTGCCCCCGGGCCGGTTTTTCCACTTCCCCGGGCTACGCCCCCTGCTCAGCCTTTTTCCCCCCCCACCCCCGCGGCGAAATGGGCTCCGCCCCTAGGGGCCCCCAGCGTGGGTTTTGAAATTTAAAGGGACATGCGCCGGAATTTGGGTTCTTTCCCCGGGCACTGCTCCTATTTAACCCGGCCTCTTCCTGGCACCTTTGCCGGGCCCTTAGTGTTCATGTTTTTTGGGAGAAAGCTTTCCCAAAAAAGTCTTTTCAAATTTTTGTCTACCGTGAACCAACCCCATTTTACTTTTTATCCCCCACGAACCTTGCCCCCCATCCCAGCCCCCTTTGCTAGCCCCCCAACGTCAACAAACCAAGCCGCCTGTCCTGACCTTCTCCCCTGCCCCCGACAGGGGTCTGCCGGGACGAATCTGTACCGTGCCAACCCTTGGCCCCCCACTGCAGGAAAGGGCCCCGCCAGGGGAAGGGGACCTGGAAGCCCTCCCGCCGCAGCAATTTCCACCCCCGCATTGCGGCGGGCTCGGGGTGAAAAACCGGGACCTCCCTTAAATTTTCCGCTCCCCTGGTGTGGCTCCCACCATCCCCTTTCGGGGGTTTCCCAAGGATCCACAAACCAGACCGTTACACGGGTTTTTTGATATTAGAAAATGGGCGAATTGATTCTAACGAAGGGGAAAATTCGTTAAAATTTCAGAAAACTTCGGCTGAACGAAGGAAGTTTGGGGTACTTCGCGTAAAACGAAGTTGCTTTTGATTGTTTAAAATGGCACGAGAAACATGGCGTTTACAGGGGGAAAAAGAACTCGGGAGGAAGAAGGGAATAGCCTGCATGACTTTGTGCAGAGATGAATCCAATCAAAAAACCGGGGGGGATTCGGTGACGTCACCGCACTATATAAGCCGGGGCCGCGACGCGGGGAGCCATACCGCTCCACGTATTTGATTAGGAAGGTGCGGGCCGCGGCGGGCTTTTTTTTTTTTAGCTGATACTTAAGAACCTTTTTAAAATTCAGTGATTTTTGGGGGTGTCTCAGCTTGTCCCCGAGACGGGCTTCTCTAACGTTCTATTTCTGATTTTGGGGGGTTTTGGATCTGAAGTCCAGTGTGTGCCCCAAGGGGCAGTTTGCTTATTTTTTTAAAATGCTCAAAAAGGGGCACATTGAATATAAAAGGGGTGATCAAACCCCCGGGTTCCTGTTGTTTTCTTTTAAAAGAAACAGCTTTTTTAAACAATAAACTACCACTTCATTTTTGGTTTCCCTAAATTTTTTTTGCGCAATTTAAAATCCGGGGGTTTAATTAAGCTTTTTTTCTGCTTTGCTGTGGTGCCTAAAAGTAAACGTTTATTTCACCCGCCAAAAAATACATTTTTCCCTGTAGCAAAATTTTCACAAGCGAAGGGTTTTAATTACAAGTTTTCCTCTTTGTTGTCAGCATAAAAAAACACGCCTTTGTAACACGCTACAAAGTTTAGTAGTTTTTGGTTGTTTCAATTTTTTTTGGGCGAAATTTTAAACTTTCCAGGGGTTAATTAAGCCGTTGTTCGGGTCTGCTTTTGGGGGGACTAAAAAAATGTTTATTTCACCCCCAAAAAAATAATTTTTCCTGTACATAATTCACAAGCAAGGGTTAATTACAAGTTTTACCCCTTTGTTGTGTAGCGTAATATACACCCATTGAAAAAAACCTACAAAGCTGGTAGTTTTTTTGGCGCTAAATTCTTTTGCGCAATTTACATCCAAGGGTTAACAAAGTATTTTTTTTTGGCATTTTACCCCAGTAAAAGAAACTTTGTTTTTCAACCGCCACAGAAAAAATTCCCGTAGCAAAATTTCTTTTTCCGAAAGGTTAATTAAGCCTGCTTGTGCTTTTTATAAAAAGTAAAATAAAAAAAAATTTTTAAACACCCCTTTACAAAGTACTTTTTTCCTGCCCATTTGTGGAGCGAAATTTTATTTTAAAAAGGGGTTAAACCCAAGCTTGTTACGGGGTTCTTTTGGAGTCAAATCCCAGGGTGTGTTTTTATCATATACAATATCTTATCAAACAGGGGTCTGTACATTTTAGAACAAACAGTAGGGCCCAACAGAGAGGTGGCACGCTTTTCACCTGCGAGGGGCAGAGGCACAAACTTTCCCCACCCAGGTCGCAGCAAAGCGGGGGGACGCCCGCAGGGGGGGCACTGGGTGAGGCCACAATTTGGCCGCTGTCATCAGCGCCGTGTGCTGACTAAAAACCCCAAAGGGGTTTTCCCTTGATTGGTTACTAGGTCATCCACTTCCTCCAGATGACATTTTAAAAACCCCAGCCAAAGTCGGGGGGAATGTCAACAAACCCTTATTTTGGGAAAGGGCCCCCGGGAGCGGTAAAGGGGGCCCTCATCGTCCTAAACCTTTCCTCTGTCCCATGCTTTTCCCCCCTCAGCCGGGGATTACTATGGGGTCTGGGCCAGCGCCACTATATAGCGAGGATGAACAATTTGAGGAGGGCAGTCATAAGTTTATTTGGCAGCAAAAGAAAGGGGGCCAATATCCCCTGCTTTTTGCAGTAGGGGGCAAAAATATAGAAAGGGAGAGTGGGATGGGGGGTCATGTTTTTGAGGGGTCAGCCTCTGGGATAAACCCAAAACCGGTTTATGAGGGCAGCATGACGATGAAACAAAATAATGATGATGTAAACCACCGGGACTTTTTGGGGGCCGGGGGAGGCAAGGGCTTCAACATCGTCAGGGGAAGAGGGCCTCCGCCCTTTCTCGTTTAGGCACGGCGCAGCCAGCAAGTGGGTTGTGTGGCCAGAGCAGCAGGGGAGCAGCAGTGTTAGGTCGGGGCCAAGCGGCCATGGGGTAGAAAACCCCTTCGCAGGTCCAAGAAAGTACAGCACGGGGGCTCAGCGGGGCAGGGCGGTAGTAGTCACTCAGTGCGGAGCGTTGGCAAAAATCCGGTACAGGGCGGTGTGGCATTTTTTTTGCTAAGACCCCGGGAGGACCCCGAATATGGGATATGTAAACTGTGGCAAAAAGTTAAGCGGGCCAAGGAGTTTAACTGGGCACCACGGCCCTGCGCAACACATGCAGCGCACCATCCGGGGGGCCTGGGAGAAACTGTCTCGATGTGGGGGCCATCCACCGCCCCCGCAACATACAGCAGCGCCCAGTGGCACGCATGCCTTTGCAGCCATCAAGGCTCCACCACCTCTAAAAGGGGAGCTTTTTTCTCTTTGACATCATCCCCCGGTCCAGATCTCCTGCCCCCTCGCTACTCAGGGCCAACATCGTTCAGCGAGGCATTGCAAAGAGACAACAATATGCCCAAACCCATCCTAAGGTCAAAAGTTGACCGGGGCTCCTGTCCAAGTTGTTGGTACTGCATCCCTCCTTTCCAAGGGGGGACTCTCCCCGTTCAGAAGAACAATGGATTGTGCCGAGCCGAGTGGTGATTTCCAAGCCTAATTTATTTTCCCCCAAAAGGCAGTCCCAGCACTTCAAAAATATGTAAACAAAGGGGGGCCACCCTTAAACTTATCGGTTTTTTTCCAAGGTGAAACGGAGCGCAGACGCTGGAGCTGAACTACGGTCAGGGGCCAGTACATTCCTTTACGGCCCACCGGGGGAATGTGCTTCCGGGCCCAGGCACACAAAAAAACTTGGACAGGAGACGCCGCTTTCTCCCCACTTGTCAAAATGCTGCACCTGCGCCAAGCTCCCTCCCCCTCCCCTCCACCACACCACCATCTCAGCCTCCAAAGTACTGCTCCATCAACCACATTTTAGGGCACGCGGTGCACGCAGTTCTACACTGGCTTTCCTCGGCGAATGAAGTCACACAGGGGAGGGAAATGCTCCGCGCATGCACAAGAAATCATGTGTAGCTTTCTCCCGCCAACTGCAAATCGGAACCATGGACGGACAATGGGGGGAACATGGGGTCCGCTGCACCGAGGAGGGATGGTCCTGCGCCCTGCATGGCGCACGGTTCAACTGTTGTGAAAAATTTCGAAGTCTTTCCCCCGATCTTCAGAAGATTCTGAAAATGGCCGGAAACTGTGCATGCACTTCATCCATTTTCCCCAAACCAGGAACACCCTCCCGAGTTGAGCGGCAGAACGGCCTCCCCCAATACATCTGATAGCGATGTTTCACCCAGGGGTTCGGCCGCACATTTGGACCACGTAAAAATTAGGAAAGGCCTTAACGATTTTGATGATCCGGGCGGACAGGAGTAGTCCCCTGTGTAACTTTGATGTCAGCCAGTGGCACTCATGCGGACACCTGCCCGTTTTTTGGGGCCTTCGAGGACCACGTTATTTGTCTCACCAGACTACGGGATAATAACTCATTCCACTGTTTCATTCCCTGGAACAGATCTTTGAAAAATCGTCGGGGCAGGGGACTGGAGACTGGCACCACACCCGCGGCCCATGAGTCCGGTGGGGACTGAAAGGAGGAGGAGGGGGACATTGGAGCAGAAGCATTGTCTGGTGAAATGAGTGGATTTTTTACCCAGGTGACAAGAGAGGAGGAGGGGGCAGCTGGAGGAGGTAGATGGAATGAGGAAGACGAGGCAGATGACCCCAAGCACCGTGGGAGTTTTACAGGGGGATGGAGGGAGGAGCCCCCCGATCACTGTGCAATGGGGCCCCACACTGTTTTCCTGGCAGTGACACCGAAAGTCACATCCAGCAGAGGGATACTTTTGGCCCCTCCACCCTAGGACCCTCGTACCGGTTTAAAAAAAAGGGGCCTTTTTCTCAGCTATTTAAGGGGGGGACAAGCTAAATACTATAGGGAAATCCTCCGTTCAGTTGGGGCTGCCTATGTGCGGCTCGTCCCTCATCTGATAGGCGACCGGGGGTTCTTCAGCGCCACGTACTACGCCGCGGCTGCTGGGGGGAAGGTTGGGGGGTAGGGGCTAAACTCCATCCAGCAACCTAATCTGGAGTCACTGAGAGCACTTCCTTCATCCCCTAGTGAGGAGGGCAGTCACCACAGCAGCGGACCTGACAACCCGAACCAACAGGGTTTTGGCCTACTTGGGCACACTCTGCCACCCCCGTTAGAAATCCCTGGACACTGGGCAGCCAAACTGATGTGGGCCGCAACTTCCGAGTTTGTAGTGGAGAAGCTGTCCGCCCGGCCGTAGTGTGGGATCAGAGCGGGTGTTCATTCAGCGGGGGCCATCGTTCCCCAAGGAGAACCGCTTGTCCACGGGAAAAATGGAACACTGACCTTTTCAAATGAATCAGGGGGTTTGGACGGCCAGGATTCCACGCCCCCCAAAGCCCTTTGGCGTCAGACACATCAGAATGACGCCTCCCCAAACTGTGAGAAATGATCGGGTTCAAACACCTGCCCCCACCACTATTCTGAGCCGCCACCTCCCCGATCCAAACCCCCTGCTGACGTTTTTCCATCTGCCCCAACCCTCTTTTCCAGGGACTGGTATTGCCACTCCCTCCACACTCGTGCCACTTTATACCCCAAAGCTCTGTTGCTGTGCCTGACCCACACTGTTCTTGTCCCCCTCTCTGACCTCATGCTGTTCCCGCCGCTGTCACCTCTACTCTCTGTCATTGGCCACTCTGTGGCCTACCCATTTTTTTTCCACCCAAAAGTCATTTTGCCACTGTCTGACCTCATGCTGCTGCGCTGCTGTGACCTCCACTCTTTCATTGTGCCACCTGTGCCTACAAACGGTATTCCCACCCCTCCTGAAATGTCATTGTGCCACTCTCTGACCTCATCTTGTTGCTCCTGCCGCTGTCCCCCCCATCCCCCCTGTCATTTGCCACCTTGGCCTACTCCGTTTTGCCACCTGCAAATGTCATTGGGCCACTCCTGACCTCATCCTGGTGCTTCCTGCGACGTCACCTCCACTCTCTGTCATTGTGCCACTCTGTGGCTATACTCCCAGTTTATTTGCCACCTCCAGAATGTCATGGTGCAACTGTCTGACCTCATGTGCTGCTGCTGTAACCCCCACGCTCGTCATTGTGCCACGCTGTGGCCTACTACTAGTTTTGCCACCTTCCAGAATTGTCATTGTGCCACTCTCTGACCTCATGCTGCTGCTGCTGTGTCCCTCCACTCTCTGTCATTGTGCCACTCGTGGCCTAACTACGTATGCCACCTCGAAATGTCCTTTTGTGCCACGGCCAGACCTCATGCTGCTGCCACCGCACCTCCACTCTCCTGTCATTGTGGCCCACTCTGTGGCCTACTACTGTTTTGGCCACCCTAAAATGTCATTGTGCCACTGTCGACCTCATGCTGCTGCGCCGTACCTCCCACACTGGTGTCATTGTGGCCACTCCTGTGGCCTACTCCATTTTGCCACTCCAGAATGTCATTGTGCCACTGTCGACCCATGCTGCTGCTGCTTGCTGTGACCCTCCATCTCTGTCATTGTGGCCACTCTGTGGCCTACTACTGTATGCCCACCCTCCTGAATGTCCAGTGTGCCACTCTCTGACCTCCCATGCGTTGCTCCTGCCGGCTGTCACCTCCACTCTCTGTCATTGTGCCCCTCTGTGGCCCTACTCCTGTTTTTGCCACCATCCTGAATGTCATTGTGCCACTGCCTCTGACCTCATTACTGCGCCGCTGTCACCTCCACTCTCTGTCATTGTGCCACTCTGTGGCCTACTCCAGTTTTGGCCACCTCCAGAATGTCATTGTGCCACTGTCTGACCTCATGCTGCTCTCTGTGACCTCCACTCTCTGTCATTGTGCCACTCTGTGGCCACTACTGTTTTGGCCATCTCCAGAATTGTCCATTGTGCACTCTTGACCTCATGCTGTTGGCTCCCTGCCGGCCCGTCACCCTCCACTCTCTGTCATTGTGCCACTCTGTGGCCTAACTCCAGTTTTTTGCCCCTCCAGAAAATGTCATGTGCCACTGTCTGACTCATGCTGCTGCGGCCCCGTTACCTCCACACTGTGTCATTGTGCACTCTGTGGCCTACTACGTTTGCACCTCCAGAATGTCATTGTGCCTCGGTCTGACCTCCTGCTGCTGTTCGCCGTGACCTCCACACTGTGTCATTGTGCCACTCTGTGGCCTACTCCTGTTTTTGCCACCTCCAGAATGTCATTGTGCCACTCTCTGACCTCATGCTGCGGCCGCTGTCACCCTCCACCTCTGTCATTGTTGCCACGCTGTGGCCTACTCCAGTTGTTGCCCACCCGCCTGAATGTCATTGTCCACTGTCCTGACCTCATGCTGCTGCTGCTGTGACCTCCACACTCTGTAATTGTGCCACTCTGTGTCCTACTTCTGTTTTGCCACCTCCAGAATGTCATTGTGCCACTGTCTGACCTCATGCTGCTGCTGCTGTGACCTCCACTCTCTGTCATTGTGCCACTCTGTGGCCTACTACTGTTTTGCCACCTCCAGAATGTATTTGTGCACTGTCTACCGCATGCGGCTCTGCTGTGACTCCACCTCTCTGTCATTGTCCACTCTGTGGCCTACTACTTTTTGCCACCATCCAGAATGTCAGTGTGCCACTGTCTGACCAAATGCTGGCTGCTGTCGTTTCCTCCACACTGTGTCATTGTCCCACTCTGGGCTACTCCCGTTTTTTGCCAACCCCAGAATGTCATTGTTTCCACTGTCTGACCTTCATGCTGCTGCCACCCCGTCCACCTCCACCTCTGCATTGTGCCACTCTCGACCTCATGCTGTTGCTCCCTGCCGCCGTCACCTCCACCTCTGTCGTTGTGCCATTCTGTGGCCACTACTGTTTTTGCCACCTCCAGAATGGTCATTGTGCCACTCCCTTGACCTCATGCTGTTTCCTCCTGCTGCCGTCCCTCCACTCTCTGTCTTGGTGCCACTCTGTGGCCTACTCCATTTTTGCCACTCCAGAATGTCATTGTGCCACTGGTCTGACCTCATGCTGCTGCTGCTGTGACCTCCACTTTTTCTCTGTCATTGTGCCACCTGTGGCCTACTCCCAGTTTTTTGCCACCTCCAGAATGGTCATTGTTGCCACTCTCTGACCTCATGCTGCGCCGCCATCACATCCACACCAGTCATTGTGCCACTCCCGTGGCCTACTCCAGGTTTTGCCACCCCAGAATTTCATGTGCCACTGGTCTGTCCTCATGCTGGCTGCTGCGCTGTACCTCCACTCTCTGTCATTGTGCCACTCTGTGGCCTACTAACTGTTTTGCCACCTCCAAATGTCCTTTGTGCCACTGCCTGACCTCATGTGCTGCGGCCAACAGTTCACGTCCACTCTCTGTCATTGTGCCACTCTGTGGCCTACTACTGTTCTTGACAACCTCCAGAAGTCATGTGCACCTGTCTGACCCATGCGGCCTGCTGCGTTTACCTCCACACTGTGTCATTGTGCACTCTGTGGCCTACGCCAGTTTTGGCACCTCCAGAAATGTCCATTGTTCCACGTCTGACCTCCATGTGCTGCCACCCGTCACCCTCCACTCTCTGACATTGTGCCACTCTCTGACCGTCATCTGTTTTCTCCTGCCGCCGTCACCTCCACTCTCTGTTATTGTGCCACTCCTGTGCCTACTCTCCGTTTTTTTTGCACCTCCAGAATGTCATTGTGCCACTGTCTGACCGCATGGCTGCTGCTAGCTGGACCTCCACTCGGTCATTGGTGCCACTCCCTGTGGCTCTAACTACTGTTTGGCCACCTCCAGAATTCATTGTGCCACTCTCTGACCTCATGCTGCTGCTGCGTGACCTCCACAACTGTGTCCATTGGTGCCACTTGTGGCCTACTCCAGTTTTTGCCACCTCCAGAATTGTCATTGTGCCACTGTCTGACTCATCTGCTGCGTGCTGTGACCTCCACTCCTTCATTGTGCCACTCTGTGGCCCTAACTACTGTTTTGCCACTTCCAGAATGTCATTGTGCCACTGTCTGACCTCATGATGCTGCTCGTGACTGCCACTCTCTGTCATTGTGCCACTCTGTGGCCTACCACTGATTTGCCACCATCAGAATGCGTTTTGCCACTGCCTGACCTCATGCTGAGTCTGCCGACCGTCACCTCCACTCTCGTGTCCTTGTGCCACTCTGTGGCCTACTCCTGTTTTTTGCCCCCTCCAGAATGTCATTGTGCCACTCTCTGACCTTGCTGCGCCCCGTACCTCCACCTTGCATTGTGCCCTTTGTGGCTACTCTTTTTTTGCCACCCCCCGAATTCATTGTCCCACCTTGACCTTTTGGGGCTCCTGCCCCCCGTACCTCCACTCTCTTCATGGGGCCCTGTGGCCTACTCCTTTTGCCACCTCCAGAATGTCTTGTGCCACGCTGCCCTATGCTGCTCCGTACCTCCACCCCTTGTCTTTGTCCAATCTGTGGCCACTTAGTTTTGCCACCCCCAGAATGTCATTGTCCCCACTTCTGCCCTCATCTGTGCTCCCGGGTCCCTCCCACTGTGTCTTGTCCCACTCTGGGGCCTACCCCGTTTTGCCCCTCCAGAAGGTCTTTGTCCACTTCTGACCTCACTGCTGCCCCGTCCCCTCCACTCTCTGTCATTGGCCCTCTGTGGCCTTACCCTTTTTCCCACCCCCAGAATGTCATTGTGCCCTTTGACCTCAGCTGTTGCCCCCGTCACCTCCATCTCTTCTTTGTGCCCCCTTGTGGCCTAAAATGTTTTGCCCCCCGAATGTCTTGTGCCACGCTGACCTCTGCTGTTGCCACCGTCACCTCCACTTTCTGTCTTGTGCCACCTGTGGCCTATCCTTTTTTGCCACCCCCAGAATGTTTTGTCCCACTTTTGCCCTCATGCTTTTCCCCACCGTCCCCTCCACTTTTGTTTTTGTGCATTCTGTGGCCTACTCCTTTTTTGCCCCTCTAGAAGCATTGTCCCACCTCTGCCTCATGCTGCTGCTGCCGTGCCCCTCCCACGTGCATTGCCCCCACTCTGGGCCTACTCCTTTTTTGCCCCTCCAGAATGTATTGTGCCACTTTCTGACCCTTCTGCTGTGGCTGCCCCCGTCCCCTCCACATCTGTCACTGATGTTGCCACCTGAGCACTCAGCTTTTTTTTTCCCCAGTGTCGCTGCCATACTTTAAATTCGGCAAAGTGAACGAACCGGGAATTTTTGAGAAATTCGCCCATCTCATTTGATATCCAGGAGAATATCGGTTGTTCTTTCTTGTTGGTTACCAGGGATTTTTTCCCATGGCACGCGGGTAGCATACGTTGGCGCAAAGTTATTCATTGAATATGATGAAGTTTGACAATAAATTTGAGAAAGTTGTTTTATCCTGCTTTGGTCTTTACAAGTGTACATTGACAATTACTGACACATTCCTAAAATGTTTAAATTCCTATGGAACAACAAAAGAATACTTGGAAAAATTGAGGTGTGCTCAAAAAAATGTTTGTGTGCTTAATTATGTATACATGATAGTTTCCACACGACAAATACATTTATTACCTTGTATTTTGCTTAATATTTACCTTGTCTTTTAGAAAGATTATATCAAAGAACACAATTATGTCATCTTGCAATTTATTTCTTTTTAAAAAAATCTTCTTTGCTTGAGGCTTTTTAGTCGTTCCACTAAAGTCCATGGAGAGGTTGGTCATAAAATGGGCATTACTTGAACTGCAAGACCACCTTAAGACCCACATAGGGGCCTCACTTGTTTACTTTGGCAGTCCATTTTTTTAAAAAAAACTATAAAAAAATGTAGAATACCCTCAAAAAGGGGGAGCATTTGGTCCCCAGGCTCCCTGCGGGCCCTTTTTTTTTTAGTTTAATGTCTGTATGTTAATTCAGTGTTTGAAATGTGATTGATGTTTGGAACCTTTCCTTTACCCCCAGGTTTTGTTTTTCTTTTTTGACCTAAGGAATTGAAAACTTATGTAATTTTTTTTGGACGGATTTGTTGATATGGTATGTGGGATACCCCCCGGGCCCCCGCAAACCCCGCCGCCGCCGATCGTTGGGGTCCTAAGCCGCTACCATCGCTAAGCTATGGGCTTAGGGCTTAGGACCTTGGGACGGCAGGGGGGTGGACTTTTTAATTGTTTATGGGGGGCCTATTATCTTTGGGGTTATTTTGGGGAGGGGGCAATTCTGTTTTTGTGCAGGGGGGGGGGCTATTATCTCCCGTCATATGTGAGGGAGGGGGGCAAACCCCCAAGGCGGGGGAGGGG
Source organism: Phyllomedusa bahiana (assembly GCA_025379985.1). NCBI lineage: Eukaryota > Metazoa > Chordata > Amphibia > Anura > Hylidae > Phyllomedusa > Phyllomedusa bahiana. The sequence goes on along the minus strand of JAODAL010029103.1, from coordinate 23,944 downwards.
GTTTATTTTTACTTTATATTTAGGGGGGGCTATTATCTAGTTTTTTTTTGCAGGGGGGGGCTATTTCTATGTATATGTGCAGGGAGGGGGTATTATCTACTGTTATATGTGCAGGGGGGGGACTATTATTTGTCATATGTGCAGGGAGGGGGCTATTATCTTCTGTTATATGTGAAGGGGGGGAGCTATTATCCACTGTTTATTGAGGGAGGGGCTATTTTCTATGTTAATGTCAGGGGGGGGCCTTTTTATCTACTGTTATATGTGCAGAGGGGGGGCTATTATGTATATGTGCAGGGAGGGGGGCTATTATCTACTGTTTATTTCAGGGAGGGGGGGTATTATCTACTGTAATGTGCAGGGAGGGGGGCTTTTATATACTGTTTTTATGTGAGGGGGGGGGGTATATCAGTTATATGTGCAGGGGGGGGGGCTATTTTACTGTCAATGTGCAGGGAGGGGGGCTATTTCTCTGTATATGTGCAGGAGGGGGGGTATTATCTACGTTATTTTTGCAGGGGGGGGGCTATTATCTACTTATATCGTGAGGGAGGAGCTATAAAACTACCTACTATGGCTGTGAGGCTATAAACTACCTTTATATAACCCTGCTTGGGGCCCATAAGCTATCTATATACCTTGGGGGACCCAAAACCCAAACCCTTGGGGGGATAATCCTTTCCCCGGGGGGCCCCTAACCTGCCCATATACCTGCTGGGGGATCAAACCTGCCCCCTTACCGCTGGGGACCTAAAAACCCTGGGGGTAAATGAAAACCCCAAAAGGGGTCCATAACCGCCCCTATACCTGCTAGGGGCCATAACCTCCCTTACCGTGGGGGTAATAACCCGCCTATATACCTACGGGGGGCCATAACCTGCCCATATACCCACAGGGGGATCCATACCTCCCCAAAAACCTGTTGGGGGGTCAATAAAACCCGCCCTTTACCTGCTGGGGGACATATAAACTACAGATACCTACGGGGATATTAAAGTATATCCACCCACTGGGGGACGTTAAAATTTTTGGGGGCCCTTTTACCTTCACTGGGGGGGCACATAAATTTTCTGGTTGTGAATCGCTAACATCGTTTGCCCCGGGTTGTTAAGGTCAACAAGTCAGTTTATAAGAGTGAGAATCGACTCGGGACTCCAGTCGGTGTTTTAAGCCCCGTTTTTAAGGCCAAAAGGGGTTTTTAAAACCTTAGCAATCGCTCCGGGGGGCTAAATGGGGTAAAATTAAGGGCGACATTATGAAGCTGCCGGGGCGGGGCGCGCTTTTCCCTAGTTTTCCCGGGGAAATCTGGCCTGATTTATGTCGGCCGCCCTCGCCAGGTGTTTGGTGCAGTGCGGACTTAGGGGCAGTGCGCCGCTGGCCCGAGATTTGCCGCGGGGGTGTGCGTCATCCATGCGGGGAAAATCCGCCCGCCAGGGGGTTTAGGGCAGTGGGGGACTGAGGCGCAATGCGGGGGGCTGCGCCAAAGATTCGCCGTCCAGGAGGTGACTGTACATGGAGGAAAAGTTTTCCCTGGCCCCCAGTGTGTGGGGCACGTGCGGGGACAGGGCGCGTGCGGGATTTTGGCGCCGTGCGGGTTGCGCCGAAAATGTTTTCCCTGCGAGAAGGCTGGAAAACGGAAAATCATTTCCCCCATTCGGTGCGGAGTATGAATCAAAAAACATTAAACATTCCAGAAAAGAGCTGAAACCCTTAAAAATAAAAAAAACATAAAAACAAAATCACTTTCCCGTATCCTAATTCAAGAATTAGGATATAGGAAATTCTTTCCGAGATACCAAGCCCCCCCTAGCTCAAACCCAATCAGCTCTTTTCTGCATTTTTTTCTGTTTTTTTAAAACCCCCCGTTTATTTTGATTTGGGCAATTTTTCTCCATAGGGTTTTTTGTTTCCCGTCGCTCCTATTTGATTGGCCGGTTTTTGCCCACAAAGAAATAGCTTTCAGAAATTTTAATTACGATTTCCCGGCAATTTCCAATATCCGATTTCTTGATATTGCGCCGTTCTAGATTTTTGGAAAATGATTTTTTTTTTATTATTGTTATTTTTGAGGTTCAGCTCTTTGCTGACACTGTTTCCGCCTTTTAGAAAGGCGATTTTTTCGGATTCATACTCCTGCTGCACGGAGCGGAGCGCCGAGATTTCTGTCGCGATCTTCTATCTGCTTCCTCGCATGTTCGGATCCTGCTTCACTTCGCCGCCGCCGGAGCATTTAGACCAAAATAAACTAGTTCTGTTTGTCGGAGCTGCCGAGCGCTGCACTGCGCCTCACTTTGCCGACTCGCGATCGTACATGCCTCGGGGTTTTCGAGCTCGCCGCGTCCCGCCCTGGAACGCCTACAGCGCGCCCACACCGCGCCCACTGCCCGCTCCTTCATGCGGGGTGCAGCTGAAAGTGGTGAACGCTGCGCCTAACACCGCATCCCTGCGGTATACGCCAAAAAACAGGCATAAAGCCCGTTCACACATGTCGCCCTAAATTCTTGAGAATCTAGCAGGTAGTAGGAAAAAAGTAATTTCTTTATTTCTTATATACATAATACAGAGGATAAAATTTCAAATGGCAATAGCGCTTACACGTTTTACACAGTATTTACAGTATGTCCTTGTTCGCAGCGTGTGAATGGATATGCCTGTCCGTGTTGAAAAGGGGTAGAGGGCCAATCAGATTTGTATTTATTACACTTACGTCAATTCCATTAACCCCTTATCATATAACTATCTGAATTTTTGTAGATAACAAATAAAGAAATGACCTTTTTCCTACTACCTGCTGGATTCTCAAGAATTTAATTTGGAGTATCTACCAGTCCAGAAGCCATGGACGTGTGTCTCCTTGCAGCAAGGAAAACAAAGGAATCTTAGAGGAACTTCATACAAATGGATAAATCCACGATCCAGCGTGCTCTTAAGATCAACTTTATTTCATTCCAAATCAGAAGCATGGGGTAAAACTTGCATCTGTCACATGGTCTTACGCATTTCAAGCTCAAACAGCTTTTGTTCACAGATCTGAGATCAAGAGCTGTTTGAGCTCAAAACGCGTAAGACTATGTGACAAACGCATGTTCTTCTGATTTGGATTATGCCACTAAAATCCATTTTTTTTATGGATTTTGCCGCTAAACTCCGTTGTCTTTACTGATTTTGCGCTAAAATCCATTTTTTTACAAATTTTGACTCTAAACTACTTTTCTTTAATTATTTTGCCGCTAAAATCCCTTTTGTACGGATTTTGTCGCTAAAATCTGTTTCTTTACAGATTTTGCCTCTAAAATCCGTTTTTTACAAATTTTGCCGCTAAAATCCCTTTCTTTACAGATTTTGACGCTAAAATCCTTTTTTTATGGATTTTGTCGCTAAAATCTGTTTCTTTACAGATTTTGCCGCTAAAATCCGTTTTTATACGGACGTCGCCGCTAAAATCCGTATCTTTACTGATTTTGCCGCTAAAATCCTTTTTTTACGGATTTTGACGCTAAAATCTGTTTCTTTACAGATTTTGCCGCTAAAAATGCGTTTTTATACGGACTTTGCCGCTAAAATCCGTTTCTTTACTGATTTTGGCGCTAAAATCCGGGTTTTTTTACGGATTTTGGCGCTAAAACCCGTTTCTCTACGGATTTTGCCGCTAAAACCCATTTTTTTTACAGATTTTGACGCTAAAATCCATTTCCCTACTGATTTTGGCGTTAAAATCCTTTTCTTTACATATTTTGGCGCTGATAACATTCTCTCGCTTCTGACGCTAAAAATACTGTTTTTATGGATTCTTGTGCTAAAATCTGTTTCTCTACATATTTTGGCGCTAACATCCACTTCTTTACATATTTTGGCGCTAATAACGTTCTCTTGCGTCTGACGCTAAAATACTTTTTTTTATAGATTTTGGCGCTACAATCCATTTCCCTATGGATTTTGACGCTAAAATCCTTTTCTTTATGGATTTTGGCGCTAATAAAGTTCTCTCGCTCCTGAAGCTAAAAAATACGGGTTATTTTACAGATTTTACCGATTAAATCCTTTTTATTACTGATTTTGGCGGTAATAAAGTTCCCTAGTTTCTGACGCTAAAAATATGTTTCTTTACGGATTTTGGCGCTAGAATAATCTTCTTTACATATTCTGGTGTTAATAAAGTCATCTAGCCCGTGATGCTAAAAATACGTTTTTTTACGGATTTTAGCGCTAAAATCCTTTTCTTTACCAATGTTGGCGCTAATAAAGTTCCCTCTCTTCTGACGCTAAAAATACTTTTTTATGGATTTTGATGCAAAAATAATTTGTTTTAATGGATTTTGGCGCTATTAAAGTTCTCACTTTTTTGCTAAAAATACGTTTCTTAAGAATTTTGGTGCTAAAATTAATAAAAAACAGATTTTTAGCCTAAGAAGCAAGATAACTTTATTAGTGCCAAAACCCGTAAAAAAAAGTATTTTAGCGACAAAAGCGAGATACCTTTATTAGCACTCCAATCCATAAAACAACTACAAGATTACATATAAATACAATAATGAGCTTTACATCCCCTTTTGTAGGGGGGAGTTACATCCAATGGCTTGATTTATGAATATATTAAAAAACCAGACTTGAAGACCATCAAAAAACGCGCCAACAAATGCAAATTGCTGCAAAAAATGGACGTTTTTTCAACAGCTTTTGACAGACAGAGGGTGAAAAACTCAGTTTTATGAAGAGTTTTAGGATTGGGTTTTTAGGTCGCTTTATGTCCACTGCAGGGTAGACAGAGCCTAATGTTCACATGTGAACTAAACGAATATTAGTTCTTAGGATATGTGGATGTTGGCCACCTGTGGATACCAGTGAGCAGGAATGCAGTCATATACACTAGTAAATGTAATCACAATTTCACTCTGGTTATTCCTTTTTCAGCTATGGATACACAGCAGCTTTGTATGGTGTCCTCAGTCTCCAACAAAATGGAGATTCTACAGAGTCTACAATCCACCTCCCCCCCCCCTTTGCACACAGGGAGGGGGAGGCATATGAGGTCACCACCAGACCAGCCCACATTCACAGCAAGATGTATTTCACCCTTTGTACATGAGACAAACTCTTTTTTTTCTTGAATGTGCTTCCTCTGGTGGCTAAGAGTGGGAAATATTGAAAATTATTATGCATTTTTTTATATTTACCACAAATTGAATGAAAGAAAAAATATACTAAAAATTTAGACAAAAATGAACACATAATATTTCATGAATAAAAAGAAATTGGAGAGGGGATGACAGATTCCCTTTAAGAGCACACTGGATCGTGGATTTATCCATTTGTATGAAGTTATATGCACCGCACAAGCCGGCGGGAAATCCGAGCAGTTGCTATTAGACAACGAACATTGTAAGCTGCAAGCAGAACAACGTATTGGGACAAGTTACTTAAGGAAGAGCCTTATATGTTATATTACCTTTTTGGTATATATTGTTAAAGAACCTTAGATGAAACCAGGTGAAATCATCACCGCTATAAGGGTGAGCCCATTGTTCTTACTGGAGTAAAAATTGTTTGGGTTCCTACATTCAGCTTTTTTGAAGTCAATACCAAGAATGGATTTGAAGCAAGGAGCAGTCTTAGGTTTTCTTTAACCCCTTCTCACCTCATGTTCATAATATTTTGGCTCTTCATTTTTTTCCTCATAGCCTTCTAGAAGCCATAATATTTTTGTTCCAAGATACATAACCATACGAGGGCTTGTTTTTATGGGAACAATGTACTTTTTAAAGGTGCCATTGACTGTGGGGTGAAATGCGAAAAAAACATACTTGCACCATTTTTGCAGGGGTTTTGTTTTTATGGCATTCTTTGGTATAAATGATGTGGTATCTCTATTCTGCAGGTCGGTACAATTCTGGTAAAGCTGTGGTAATTCTGTGTTTCTTAACTTTGCGCTGCAGCACCACTTTCTCTGACCATTTTTTGCAGGATAAATGCAACTTTTTATGACTTTTTATTCCAATTTTTTGGGGACGTAAAATGACCAAAAAATTGCAATTATGGCATTTGAATTTTTCTTCTACGGCATTCAGTCTATGGCATAAGTGATGTTATATTTTAATATATACTAGACTTTTACGGATGTGGCAATACCAATTATGTAACTTTTTTGTTTTATTTTTTATTTGTAAAATGTAAACTTAATATTTTGTATTTAATTTTTTATTTTTAAAACCTTTTTTTTATTTTTACATTTGTACTTGTAGTCCCCCTATGGTACTCGATCACTTGTACACCCTTTTACATTCTATATAATGCAGAAGGGTGTACCAGGGCCTTCTTAAAGGAGTTTTCCCACCGAGTAAATAATAAACATTTTCACCATTCATCATAATTACAAATTCTGTTTCATTTTTGTTTTAGCTGCTCCCTTAGTGATGAATAGTGTACATCTCATCTCCAGGGGATACAACCAGTGAGGAGAGCTCCTCAGTCCTGGCCACACATGCTCAGACATCACCACTCCTTTCAGACAGCTACTGTCAGTCTCTTCCCTGCTTAGTAATCACACACACTCACTGTTGAGCGAGTGTTCAACCTTAGGTGCTATCATTCTACTCCTGTCCTCTGTACTCCTTAGTAATTAGTCAAACAGTGCAAATAAATAAAAGGAAAAAAGAAACCTCAATCAGGTACAGTGGGGAAAATAAATATTTGACACACCGGCGATTTTGCAAGTTTCCCACCTACGCAGAATGGAGATGTTATCATAGGTGCACTTCAACTGTGAGAGACATAATCTAAAAACAAAATCCAGAAAATCACATTGTATGACTATTAAATAATTAATTTGCATTTTATTGCATGAAATAAGTATTTAATCACTGACCGACCAATAAGAATTCTGGCTCTCACAGACATGTGAGAAACACAAGATGACTGTCAATCTTCCTCGGTCTGGGGCTTCTTGCAAGATCTCGCCTCATGGGGTAAGGATGATTCTGAGAAAGTTCAGGAATCAGCCCAGTACTACATGGAAGGACCTGGTCAATGACCTGAATAGAGCTGGGACCACAGTATCACAGATTATCGTTAGTAACACACTACGCCGTCATGCTCATGCCATCACATGTCCAGGCCCATCTGAAGTTCACCAATGACCTTATGGATGATCCAGAGGAGGCAGGAGAAGGTCACGTGGTCAGATGAGACCAAAATAAAACTTTTTTGGTATTAACTCCACTCGCCGCGTTTGGATGAAAAAGAAGGATGAGGACAACCCCAAGAACACTGTCCCAACTGTGAAGCATGGGGGATGGAAGCATTGTACTTTGGGGGAGCCTTTCTGCAAAGGGCACAGGACGACTGCACCATATTGAAGGGAGGATTGATGGGGCCATGTATCGTGAGACTTTGGCCAACAACCTTCTTCCTTCAATCAGAACATATAAGTAATTATAGTGCAGTTATATATAGTTGCTCACAGTTGACTTCTTATCTGATGGGAGTCGTTCTCTTTCCCTTTCTTCATTAGTTCCAGATCACCATGATGACTTCTCCTGTCCTTGTCCCTGCAGAATTACTAGTAAACAAACAAACATCTTATACTCCTTACTTTCTAGCTCCTCAGTAGCTGTTCCCACCTCTGTACAAACTCCCTATGGGGTAACAAGTGGAGTGGAGGAGTATGGGGTGATAGGCGATGGTGAGCATGTTATAGAGTGTTAGGTGAGGGATGTATTTTGTGTTGGCACCTCTAGGCTGCAGGGTCATAGAGGAGGTACAGCCACAGCTTACAGGTATAATCTCCTGGGAGGAGACAGAGGACCAACCAGGACATGGTGGTTTGACTGTGGCCTGTACTCTGTCCTTTGCAACCTCAGATGATCGGATTCATTAGACAACATCAGACCAGCATTGCATCTATTTCTTTAGTAAAATAGTGAGGGCTGGTGTCAGGGAGTGTTTATTTAAATACATTTTCTTTTGTCTCTGTGTTTTTTTTTACCATTTTATTCCAGTCTTAGTAATGGATGTATCTGGCAGACCACAAGACGCTGACACTAACCCCCTGTCACTATTAATCTAGTACCTAACGTATCAGAAGTACTAGGAAGAGCCAGGTTACCCTCAGAAGAGGGTATGGTCCACTTCTGGGGACCAGAATGGGACCTTCCCATCTTAATAACTTCAGCCTGTAGCTGCCAGTTTTATCTTGGCTAGTTAAAATTGGGGGAACCCCTTCCAATGAAGAAATATCTCTCTACAATGTTTATGGCCCTCATAAAAATCAAGGAGCTTTTTTTAAATCCCTAACTGACCAAATAGCCACTGATCCCTGGCCACATAAAATGGTAGGAGGGGACTTTAACTTAGTAGTTAACCCCATGGAAGATAGGAAACTCTCCAGTTCTATCTCTCTATCCAATCAATCCCCATATAGCCCCGTTCATCTAGCCAATTTTCTTCGTGATGCTGTATTAACGGATGCCTGGAGATCACTTCTACCTGATGGCAGAGAGTACTCTTTCTTCTCTCATCCGCACGACTCTTGGTCACGAATAGACTATTTCTTACTTTCAGCTCAGCTTATGCAGAGAATAGAGTCCTGCGAGATAAAAGATTTGGTGATCTCTGACCATTCCCCCTTAGTCCTCCAACTTTCCGATATTGCCCCTAGAGGATCTGATTTTCTCTGGCGCTTCCCATTCTATCTCTTTGGTGTGAACTGAGAACCTCAATTTTTTTCATGTATCCTAGTTAGCAGTAATGCTTTTTCCAAATTTCCTATGTCCCATTTGACGGTTTCCTTAGTCCATAATGTGCCACTGTTTTTTGAATTTGAAATGTCTATATGAATTGCTGCCACACCAGTGTGCATTTGTTTTTTTCAAACAAAGTTTTTCCATGTGCAAAACCAATTGTTGTTTTTGATTATATGTAGGGAGGAGTGGTAGTCTCCATTTTGGTGTTTGCATCCCACCCACTTCCCCAGGTTTTAAATCACTGCAATGTTCTTTGAAGCAGGTATCTTCGCTCCCTAAAGTATGCAGGTCTGAACAGGACCCAATAGAGGTAACAATAGCGTAGGACCCACCTGCACTTGAGGTCCCCTTGATGATTGGGAGGTGGGCTTAAGCATTTTTGGCCAAAAGTGTGAACTGAGAACCTCAATTTTTTTCATGTATCCTAGTTAGCAGTAATGCTTTTTCCAAATTTCCTATGTCCCATTTGACGGGTTCCTTAGTCCATAATGTGCCACTGTTTTTTGAATTTGTAATGTCTATATGAATTGCTGCCACACCAGTGTGCATTTGTTTTTTCAAACAAAGTTTTTCCATGTGCAAAACCAATTGTTGTTTTTGAAGATTTTTATTAATATCCTCCGTGGGTGGTGGCTTGAATTCCTACGAGATAATCCCGTGGAGGATACGGATCCTGTGCTCTTGTGGGAAACGGCGAAAGCGGTCCTTAGAGGCCGAATACTGGCCCAGCAAAAGGAAAAAAACAATCTCTGCCCAAATTAACTCCTTGGGGGTGCAGCTTAGACAGGACTACACTACAGTTCTCTCTAATCCATCCCCATCCTCTAAAGCCCTTTGTTTTCAAGAAACATTATTACACATGGGATGAACACAGGGATATCTCGAAACGATCAGCTTTAGAGTCTAAACTGTTCAGATATGGGAATAAGGCTGGGAGGATTTTAGCCAATTTTGCTAAGGGACACAAATCCAATTCTACCATATATACCCTAAAAGATTCAGAGGGCAATAACCACTATTCTGTGCAGGCCATCAACAATGTTGTTAGGGACTTTTACGCCTCTCTATATACTCCGGAAACCCCTGAACCTGCTAACCCCTCAAGCTGGTTTGCTAACATTACTCTCCCATCTCTATCCGCAGAAGATAAAGATCTTCTAAACAAGCCGATATCCCTAGAGGAGATAACTTATATCATTAAAGAGAACCTGTCACATAGTTTATGCCCCCCTTGCTGAGGGCAGGAAAAGCTAGTGTCAGACCTGCTGTTTCCAGTGCTGTGTCCCTTATTCTGTAAGATGCTGAAGTGCTGTGTCTTCCGAAACGCGTTAGCGTTCGCATCGTTTTTCTGTCTATTTTTTGTTTATGATTTATCTTTTTAATCATATTTAAATAAAAGTTGGATTATTTTACCTCACCCCGGATGCTGCTGGATAAAGTTGCCTTTTTCTACGGATACCTGCTAGGGACATCTCCAGTCCCTCCGTGCACTCTGGAGGTTGCTATTTATATGAGAGGTGAGCTAACAGCACTGTTTGGAACAATTAACCCCTAGGTTAAAAATCCTATCATGTCAGGCTTCTGTTGAGTTGGGCCCTGTCTATGGCTGTTTTCAAGTGTGGAGGAGCTGAAATGTTGCTGGTGAAACACGGATGAATAAATCCACTGCTACTTTTTATGGAGTGCTGCTTCTTGTGGTGTCTATATGGTTGGTTCCCTGTGTGCAGTGCACCCAGATCTTGTGAAGAATTCCACTATTGTACCTTCCATCTTGTACAGATTAGTGTTGTTATGGATGTATTGACATGATGGGCTACAGGTTTACAGAGTTATATAGTTTTTAAGGCCAAAAAAAGATAGACATCCATCAAGTTCAGCTTATTGTGCTCTAGTGTTGATCCAGAAGAAAGCAAAAACCCCATGAAGTAGAAGCTAATTGTCCTCAATTTAGGGAACAATTTCCTTCCCGATTCCTATCTGGTAATCAGAATAAATCCTTGGATCAACGCCCTTCTCCAGAATCCTGGTCACTGTAACTTATTGTTATATTATTACGCTCTAGAAATGTATCCAGACCCTTCTCCAGAATCCTGGTCACTATAACTTGTTCTATTATTACATCTAGAAATGTATCCAGACTCTTCTCCAGAATCCTGGTCCCTATAACTTGTTCTATTATTACATCTAGAAATGTATCCAGACCCTTCTCCAGAATCCTGGTCCCTATAACTTGTTCTATTATTACATCTAGAAATGTATCCAGACCCCTCATCACTATAACTTGTTATACTATTACGCTCTAGAAATGCATCCAGACCCTTCTTGAACACTGTTAGTGAATTCACCATGACAATTTCCTCTGGCAGAGAGTTCCACAGTCTCACTGCTCTAACAGTAAAGAATCCCTTTCTATGTTTATGTAGAAACTTTCTTTCCTCAAGACGTAGAGGATGCCCCCTTGTTCTGGATACAGTCCTGAGTATAAATAAATCTTGAGAGAGATCTCTTTATTGACCTTTGATATCTTTATGCATATTTATTATGTCCCCCCGAAGCTGTCTTTTCTCTAAACTGAATACCCCTAATCTTGCTAATCTCTCTGGGTACTGTAGTCCACCCAGTCCTTTTATTATTTTTGTTGCCCGCCTTTGTACCTGTTCAAGCTCTACAATGTCTTTCCTGTGCACTGGTGCCCAAAACTGTACACAATATTCCATGTGTGGTCTAACCAGTGACTTGTATAATGGGAGAATAATGTTCTCATCATGTGCCTCTATGCCCCTTTTAATACACCCCATGATCCTATTAGCCTTGGCTGCTGCTGTCTGACACTGGCTGCTACAATTAAGTTTACTGTCCACTAGGATTCCCAAGTCCTTCTCCAGTCACTTTTACCCAGTGTTTTTCCATTTAACATGTAATCATGTAATGGATTTTTCCTCCCCATGTGCATAACCTTGCATTCATCAGTGTTAAACCTCATCTGCCATTTCTTTGCCCAGGCCTCCAACTTATCCAGATCCCTTTGTAATAACACATTATCCTCTATTGTGTTGATTACTTGACAGAGCTTAGTATCATCTGCAAAGATCGATAATCTACTGTGCAACCCTGGTGCAGGTGCATTTTCACCAGGTGAGCTTTGTAGCTAAGGAGGTGAGGTGGGGGGATTAAAATTGATACTTACATTTCCAGAGAAAAAGGAAGTTTCAAGGTATTGTCCCTACAGGCTACAAGTTAACATTTTTTTATGCATTCTCGCCATTTCAGCACTTTATGGAGCTTGGGGCACTTGATTATAGCAGAGGAATTTGATGCTTATAGTTCCTGAGAATAAGAAGCCTCAATGTATTGTCACCAGGGCCTAGAGGTTTACATGGTGTATGTGAATTCTCACGCAGCGCTCTATGGTGCTTGATACTTTTCTGAAACATGTAAGCAAGTATGGGTCACATGTATGTACATTGGCGTAGACAGGCCAACTCTAAATCACTTTAAGACAGTGTAGAATGTGCCAGAATCTATGAAGCTGTTCTTCTGCAGGTCATACATACAGGGCAGTGTAGAGCCAATACACAAGTCTGGCTCAGGCACCACCTTTACCCTGGTCTGTTTCTTCTGCAGGTCATACATACAGGGCAGTGTAGAGCCAATACCACAAGTCTGGCTCAGGCACCACCTTTACCCTGGTCTGCTGTTCTTCTGCAGGTCATACATACAGGGCAGTGTAGAGCCAATACCACAAGTCTGGCTCAGGCACCACCTTTACCCTGGTCTGGCTGTTTCTTCTGCAGGTCATACATACAGGGCAGTGTAGAGCCAATACCACAAGTCTGGCTCAGGCACCACCTTTACCCTGGTCTGGCTGTTCTTCTGCAGGTCATACATACAGGGCAGTGTAGAGCCAATACCACAAGTCTGGCTCAGGCACCACCTTTACCCTGGTCTGGCTGTTCTTCTGCAGGTCATACATACAGGGCAGTTTGGGTCAATACCACAAGTCTGGCTCAGGCACCACCTTTACCCTGGTCTGGCTGTCTTCTCCAGGTCATACATACAGGGCAGTATAGAGCAATACCACAAGTCTGGCTCAGGCACCACCTTTACCCTGGTCTGGCTGTTCTTCTGCAGGTCATACATACAGGGCAGTGTATAGCCAATACCACAAGTCTGGCTCAGGCACTACCTTTACCCTGGTCTGGCTGTTCTGCAGGTCATACATACAGGGTAGTTTAGAGCAAATACCACAAGTTTGGCTCAGACACCACCTTTACCCTGGTCTGGCTATTCTTCTGCAGGTCATACATACAGGTGTAGTTCAGAGCCAATACCACAAGTCTGGCTCAGGCACCACCTTTACCCTGGTCTGGCTGTTCTTCTGCAGGTCATACATACAGGTGTAGTGTAGAGCCAATACCACAAGTCTGGCTCAGGCACCACCTTTACCCTGGTCTGGCTGTTCTGCACCTAGGCTTGACGTCAAGCCTAGGTGTCTAATACTACGAATGTGGTGCGACGCCCCAAATCTTTGATGCATTAAAAAGTGTCTTTGGCGCATTACAAAGGCACTTATTGCACCAAAGTTTGGAGTGTGCCTGTTCATACATTCTTTTTGACTCAAAATACACCGGAAAACTGGCGCAGCCCCATTGATACATATCGCCCTATGTGTTTTTGGCTGTTATGATGAGCATGTTTGCATTGTATTAATATTGTGTCTTATAAGTATGGAGAATCGTGTACTATTTTTTTATTTATTTTTGGTAACTAATAAAGTTTTGGATTTTTTAAATATATTTCTGAATACTGTATCAACTGCACTGTTTTTTTCTCCTATGATCATAGTGAGATATTGAGTTTGTATCCTGGTTGTTCCATGCATCTCTCATGTGAGATAAGTGACATTAAACTTGGAAAACTTTCCATTGCGACAAGAAATTGGATGATCACTTGGATATGAATATCAACAAAGCGTGAGTTTATCTCCGTCCAGGTATATGTTGTTATCAGAACTGTATACCATGTTATTATTTTTAAGAGCTACATTAGAAGTTTCTAATATTTTCAGTCTATTTTATATATTAAAAACCTATATCATATAAACCTATATATCACAGAGCTCAGCTTCTCTCCTCTATCATATAACCCTATATATCACAGAGCTCAGCTCCTCTCCTCTATCATATAACCCTATATATCACAGAGCTCAGCTTCTCTCCCTCTATCATATAATCCTATATATCACAGAGCTCAGCTTCTCTCTTCTATCATATAACCCTATATATCAGAGAGCTCAGCTTCTCTCCTCTATCATATAACCCTATATATCACAGAGCTCAGCTTCTTTCCTCTATCATATAACCCTATATATCCCAGAGCTCAGCTTCTCTCCTCTATCATATAACCCTATATATCACAGAGCTCAGCTTCTCTCCCTCTATCATATAACCCTATATATCACAGAGCTCAGCTTCTCTCTTCTATCATATACCTATGTATCAATGAAGTGATATTATATCCCTATTAGAGGCTTTCATATCTGCAATAGTGCACAAGTGATATATATGTGAAAGTGTCCGTGTCGCAGGATATATGTGGGACAGACTAGCAGGACTGCAAAGGTAAGAATCAATTACTAGGTTGGCTCTTTGGCTTTTTTGTAATAAAAAAGAAACCATAGGAAAGTAATATCAACCAAAAATTTGGTGAAAATACGGTGGCTAGACACTTTTTAGAGGCAGAGCATTGGGTATCTGAATTGCAATGGTGCATCCTAGAGGAAATTGTAGGGAATGAGCCAGAGTAAGGCCGTGTTCACACGGCTTATTCACAGCGGATTTGTGAGCCGGATTGCGCTCGCAAATCCGGCGTGAATAAGGGGCGGGACGGGGGCGGGGCCGGAGCGCAACGGGGGCGCCGCTCCCCGGCCCCATAGACTGTCATTATCTACGGCGCGTACGCGCCGTAGATAATGTGCATGTCACTTTCTCCCCCCGCGGCGGATTCGCCGAGCGGGGAGGAGCGACGGAATCCATAGTTCTCTATGAGAGCAGTGGATTACCGTAATGATAGAGACGGATTGGCGCCTTACTGCAGCACAAATCCGGCGCGCAGTACGGTGCCAATCCGCGGCAAAATAAGCCGTGTGAACGAGGCCTAAGGCAAGCGGCGGCTATTGTAACGCCGGCCTTGATGCTTTATCTCCCAGAGGTTTAAATGAGAACCTAAATCTCAGGGTATGTTTGTAATTTGTTCATATTTGTTACTGTTTTTTCATAGATTTTATATGTACAGTATATGATCCTAATAGGTATATAAGGTATGTTACGTTAGAGGCACGCATGCTTGAGGAAGGGGGCGTTCCGTCTCCCGAATTGTCGCAGAGGTGTGCGGATCTCTCTGCTTGGCGTGCTGCAACTCCTCGCTATCCTGCTTGGATAAGAATTACACGCATGTGAAAGGAAGGACTTGAATTAATTTAAATACTTGACTATACCACCTATTTTCTACAACGTATATTGGATTTAATATATGAAGTGTCTGGAGTTTGCACAGAATAAAAGTATAAACTACTGAAAAGGGGATACATTCTTGTGAGACCTATGTTGTACTATGTATTAGGACCATTGATTTGAAGCAAAGGGAAGCTTCTACGTAGGCCGAGGTGGCTACTCAAATAATGGTGTTAGTGGCATACTATAACTGAAGATACCGTGAGGCTTGTGCCAATATTAAATGTGCACCAGGAGTCCTGACCTATACCTCCAAAGAAAGTGGAATGAAATGCTGAAGTGGAGTCTGGAGAGGTGAGTAACCACAAGATTCCAGGTATGTACATTAACATTAACTCCTGTTACTTTTCTAGACCACCAGGGATTAAACTAATCCCATCACTGCCCTTGACCACTAGGGATCCTTAAAGTCTCACTACAAGGATTGCTGCTTTTTATGTTAAAGATCTTGCAAAAACAAGTCACTTTGCAATATATGTCCTACCTATTCCTAGATATCCCCTCTTGTATGGGCTGCATTAGCTCCTTAGGTTGCTATATCTACAGACCTGCTCTATCCCTCCTGATAGGCTGCCAGCACTGGTTGCTATAGCTACACACCTGTTGAATCTCTCATGATAGGCTGCCAGCACTGGTTGCTATAGCTTCAGACCTGGCTTTTACTGCAGCCTAGTAGAAGCCAGTAAACACGCCCCTGAATTCAAAGTGAAACCATGAAATCAGGACTGAGGTAAGATAAATTAATGTAGTGAGACAACTCCTTTAAATTACCCCATTACTGCTCTAGATCACTAAAGATGATCCCATTAACCACTTCAGTGTGCCAGACCACCAGGTATGCTTACATTAACCCCTTCACTATGCTAGACCACCAAGTATGCAGCATTAACCCTTCTTCTACTCTTCATTAAGGAGCTAAAATGAACTATCTCACTGTCCTAGACCATCATGGATCCTTAAGTCTCTTTTGAACTATGTTTGGACTCTTTTACTGCAGTATATGCTCTATTTGCCAAACTCAAAAGCCGGGTCTATTACAAATCTGGTACAAAAAGCATAAACTGCCATAAAATAGAATCGAAAAGAAAATGTCTGCTCTCACTTCTGTCTTTTCTTAGAAAAATATTAAGATTATTCACATTGAACAATGGCCAGACTGCCATGAAAAGCTAAACCTAAATCATAGCCCACCATGCCCCAAACCACATCCTCTTTTTATCCAAATTTGGGTGGTATTATTTGGTAGAGAATGTGGCAACACTAAGCACGGAACAAAGCCAACACTGAAGAACCAGCCCAGAGTCTAGGCCTTCTTGATGGCTTTCCCCCCTGCTTGGCCAGGAGAGGGGTCAGTCACTACAGCTCTGGAGCACAATGTTGGAGTGAGGAAAAAGTATAAAACATAGAAAATCTCCACACCCATTTCAGATAACCACCATGCCTGTGGATTCAACCATAGGGGAGGAACAGTGTGGCTACTGGAATGGTGGGAATAGCAAGGAAGGTTTGGGGCAGAGCCAGACTGGTGTCCGTCACCGATGCATGGCATACTTCTCAATTCTCACACTTCTTCCGGGAGTCTCCCAGAAAATTGGACAGAAAAGGTGAATGCATCACTGGGTGCAGGGTAATGTCAGGAACAGCAGACATACACCTTTCCTACATTAGGAAAGCGGATTGCCTTGGGAGATGCGATTCACCCAACTTTCGCAGACGCTGTTTAGCCTATCCTATATAAGTATTCATAGTGTTTGTATTTTTAAAGGCTTCTCTTTTGGACTACATCGGATTGGTTGGACTATGTTGTACCAGCATTGGATCTATTTCTTAACTAAAATGGTGACTGAGGTATGTTGATAGCAAGTGTTTATTTAAATTCATGTTTTTGTGTTTTTTCTGTGTGTTTTTTTGTGATTTATTCCAGTGTTGGCATTGGAAGCATCTGACAGATGACTCTTCATTACTATTGCTGGGGCTTGGTGTTAGCCAGCTAATACTAATTGCTTCTCCATGTTACCCTAGTAACTAATGCACCAGGAGTAGCGGAAAGAGCCAGGTTACTGTCAGTAGTGGACCATTTAATGTTATGGTCTGCTTCTGGGATGGCTGGTGGATGGTATTTTTGGGTTGGGAAAGGACCAATATCCATTGACCTTCCCACCCTGATAGCATAAGCCTGCAGCTTCTGGTTTTACCTTGGCTGGTAATAAAAAAAAAAGGGGGGTTTGAGATTTTCATTTTTTTTTTGGGAATTACTTAAAAAAATTCCACTTTTAATCTTTAAATAATTTAAAAAAAAAATTTTTTGTTCTTTTGTTTTTTCAAAAATTTTAACCAAGGAAAAAACAGCTGCAGGCTGAGATATCGGGAGGGGAAACCAAAAATTTTTGGTCTTTTCCCAAACCTAAAAAAAACCAGTAAAACAGCTCCCCAAAGAAACGGGCCCAATCCCCATTTGGGGCCCCACTTTTTGACAAAAAATTTGCTCTTCCTACCCCCTTTTCGGGAAAAAAAGGGAACGGGGGTAAAAAGTGGGAGGGTGTTAGTGGCCCCTTTGGGGGTAAAAAAAAAAAACCCACGGCGAAAACCAACCCCTTAGGTTAGTAATGGGGTGGGTTTTTTATCAGAGACCCCCTTTACTAACACTGCAATAACATGGTAAAAAAAACTACAGAAAAAAACCAAAGAAAAAACCCAACTTTTTTAAAAATAAACACTCCTCAACAAATCTTTTTTTGTCCTTTTTTTAAAAAAATGGATCTAATGCGGGTCCAAGAAGTCCAATACGTTTTAAATTTGCCCAACCGGGGGAAACCTTTAAAAAAAATTTTAAACATGCCCAGCTTTTTCCCTGCCCAAAAATGGGCCCTTTTAACCAATAAACCAAAAAGAGGCATAAAAATGAAAGTTTCCAGGGTAGAAACATCACCCCTTGCCTGCAAAAAAACCCCAAGGGATGCCTATTGCGCTCGGGAAATCATGTCCTCCCGAACCCTTAAAAACAAAAACCTCACAAAAAACTAAAATTCTAGTCATCCCCCCAATTCTACTAACAGCCCCAAACCCGCCCTTTTCCCGTCTCAGGTGGGCACCCCATAACTCCTAGCATGGGCCCCCGCTGTTTGGGGTTATACAAGATTCCGATTGCCTTCACCCCATAAAATCCAACCCCTTTGGGGCCCGCTCCTGTACCTGAAAACCTCAAGAACTTCTCCAAATCCGTCCTTTTCTCACGGGAAAAACAACTCAAACTTCATTATTAATTCTCGCTTGACTCCCGAAAACTCCTTGTTATCGGTCCCCCTCTCCCCAAAACCTCCCCTTTTCCTTTTTCTGTCCGAATGAGCACCGGGCTTGTCTTTTTTTTTTCCAGCCGCTATACTGTTGCCTCTACCCTTTTGCCCGTCATTTGAAATGGTTGCCAAACCAGAACAGGAAACAAAAAAAAATTTTCATCCTCTCATTCATAAAGGTCTCCACAACGCTTTTTCCTCCCCTTTCTCCCCCCTCATCTCTGTCTACCACCCTACCCCCCTCTCCCCCGCTCTGCTGATGAAAATCATTAAAACCCTAAACAAAAAACCCGAACCCCCTTTGGCCCTTCCCAAGCCCTTCACAAGTGCGGCACCATTTTCGGGAAACATGCCTCCCGCGGGCGTTCAGGCACACTCAGAACTCTCATAGCTTTAAAAGGGCCCTAAGAATACATCTTCTCACTCGGGCCCTACCGGAATCCCTAATGCAAACCCCATCTCCCCCCCCCCCCCACACCCCCCAAGCGAAACCTTCTCATTTTCGGCACTTAACTGTAAAAGATGCCCTTTTTGGGGTGGCAGGTTCACCCGAATTCACAAAAAAAACCCCATTTTTTGCCCAAAAAGGGTGGACCATTGTAAATCTAGCACTTCTTCCCCTTTGCTCTCCCGTACCCCTAATAAATTTTTAAGCTTTTTGCATGCGGGGCCCCCTCCCCACCCTGTGTCTCATCTGAAAGTATTTTTTTTATTGTCAAGGAAATTTCTTTTGTCTTTTCCCCTACACCCCCCAAAAAATTGGGAAAGTGTGCGGAATTTTTGGCGCTATTAAATAAGATTTTTTAAAAAAATTATTATTTTTTAAATTAGCACAAATTCAAATTTAAGCAAAAAAAAAAAACACGAGCCCTTATTTCACAGCTCATTTTTTTTTCCTGGGCACTTTTCCCCCCTGGTAGTTTGTTTTTTTTGAGAAAATTGTTCAAAAATTTAGCTCCCCCTGTAAAAGTTTCCCCCAGGTCCCTTTTGGAAAATTTTTCCCCCCTTCGGGGAGGGTTCAATGTAAAAACCTTTGGGAGCTGGGTTTTTGACCTCGAATTTTGTGTTTTTTAAAAGAAAAAATTTTTGGGGCCTATTTTTTCAAAAATTTTTTTTGACTTAAAACTGTTTAGTAATGCTAGGGGTAGGGACTCAAAAGTAAGGGGACCAAAAAGGGGCCCGGGGTTTTCTTGCGGAATTTGGCCAAAATTCCCAATAATCATTAAAATTTCCCATATTTAAAAATTTTTCCCAAGCTTTTGGTTTTTTGCCCTAGAACACCAGGCTGAAAAAGGGACAAGTACTTTTCAAAAAGCTTAGCATCAAATTTTCTCATTTTCCCTCTGAAAGGTTTTCCCCTAAACTCTTCACTTTCTTTTTTCTTATTTTCCCAAACGGAAAAACCCCCATGGTAAAATTTTCCCCAAATTTGGGTTTTTTTGCCCTGTACGGGGAGTAGAGGGTGCCATTTTTTTGTGGTTGGACACTTGAAAAAAGCGGGCAACCAAAACCCCCTTTGGAATAGAAAAGGGCATTTTTAAATGGTTTTGTGAGCCAGCAGGGTTTGTCCCCAAAACGTCACTTGAAAACTGGCCCCTTTTTACTTTAAGCTTATTTATTTGCAATTAAAATGCTGGCAATTCCCCCCTTTTTAAAGAAAGTGGGGTAAAGGGAAATTGTTTTTCTTTGTTTTTACAAATTGTTGAAGTCACACTAAATTTTGGGTTTTGGGCTTTTTGCCCCCCGGGGAACTGGTTTTTAAACAAAGTGTAGTTTTTTTTGGGGGGCACTCCCCCCTAGAAGAGCGGGTTTTTGGTAAAGTAATTGTTCATTATTCACGGGCACCTGTAAAATTTTTCTCCCGGGTTGCTTTGGGGTTGTTGCCTCTTAGGGCTTTTTCCACACGGGTTTTTGTAAACCCTTTTTAGGGAAACCCCCGTTTTGGGGAACCGCAAAACGGATAAACAATTGTAGGGTGGGGAAATTAACATTGATTTTTTAAATTTTTTTGCAAAAGCGCATCGCTGTTCCCAACGGGAGATCAGCGATGCGCTTATGAGACTCATCTGCACTGCGCTTTTCGCTTCCGCTTTAAGAATTGACATGTCAACGTTCTTATTGCTTTTTACCAACTAACCCCAAATGAGATAATGGGTGTCCGCATTTTGGCACTTGGACCAAAAAGCCTCCACACTCCAGGTACGTAACAGCTTCGCTTTCATCCTGAAATGCGGATGCGAAAAGCGCACTGGAAGCTGGACGGGGATCTTGGTCCGCAGGAGAGAGTGTTCGGTGCTGCAGCGGTGACGCAGCGGTGAGCAGGCGGCCGGCAAGCGGAGCGCTAGAGAGCTTATGCGGCGGCGGCGCAGGTAGAGTCACAGAGCGTCGGCGCAGGTGTGCAAGAGCGGCTGGCAGCGGGGGTGGGCAGACATAAAGGCAGCGGCGGCGCAGGCATATAATCGGCAGACAGAACTGGAGAGAGAGAATAGAGAGAGAGAGAGAGAATAGAGAGAGAGAGAGAGAGATCCCCTTAAAAAGATCCAAAAAACGCCGTGTGAACAAGCCCTTACTGGGAATGGTTCCATGTATACCCAATCAGCTGAGTGTAACCTGGTTGTGTGTTTTTTAAGTTAATAATGTTCCATTTTTTTTTATACATTTTGTCTAGATATAGAGTTGTCTCCAGATCCCATTAATGGCTGACAAGACCATAAACCAATTACTGGGCTCAGCAATCGTGTGTCACACGTACAGGCATGTGGCCATTGAGGCCAATAGTTGGCTGACAGTTGTCATGAACATAACATCATCGGTGAGGGCCAGCAGAAGGAACCAGTACTCCAGCAGTGCTAGAACAGTAGTGATGGGAGATATAGGTTCTGGTCAATTTTTTAATTCTAGCTGAGTGTGGGAGGTGAGGAAGGTAGGTTAGAAAAAGTTTTTAAAATTTTGAAAAACCCTTTTATTAATGGTGTCTGTTCACTGGGTTTGGATAGGTAATCAACATTTGACATTATTGTATTTGTAACTGGAACAATCTTGGTTAAAGCTAAGGCACTGACCACATGTGCGTCAGAGTTTCCGTTCGGAAACCTCGGTCACAGGTTTGCAAATGGCCCAAAAGACCTAGTTACCCCAAAGACAACCATGTCGCCAGACACCACATTGACAAAGGGGTGTTCCAAGGTTTCTGCCATGGTGTCCATCCATTAGTTCCTTTGTCATTCCCAATGGAACTTGCAATTGAGGTTCCGAACAGAATCTCTGATGCTAATAGGACCAAACCTTAACTTTTTTCTATGCTTACAAGTTTCCTGGTTAGTGCTATATCCCATTTTACAAAGTCCAGGTAAAGTGTATTCAAGGCACCTGAGTTAAGTACCAACTATTTTTACTTGTGAAAAGACATTTGAAGTCTATGGTAAAAAAAAAAGAGTGAATGTTACTGTAATGGGGCAAATATCGACTGCTTTTTTTACCTGACCAACCACCCTCCTCTTCTGATATCCATATATACCTGCAGGCAGCTGATCTTGGTGGCTGTCCATCACCAACCAAGCTTCTAGCACAAATTACGTGCGTCTTGGTGCAGGATTAAAACCACTCTCTGCTCAAGAGAAAAAGTTGATCCTATCTGGAACAGAACAACAGACCCTGCTCCAGGAAGATAGCAGAAGAATGACATTCCGGGAGTCCCAATTTTTCCAGCTGATCCATCTTCATTGGGATTCAAAGATTTAGGACCAGAGGCTCTGGCCGAAAGGAAAATCGAATGGAAGAGACCACAGGTACAGAGCCCAGATGGGGAATAAGGCTGAATACATAGACAATACACAATATAGAAAAGCAATGCAAACAATTATCTTACCTGCAAATATCATGGTCAAGCATGTTAGTAGCGCACTTTCTCTACATAGGAAATGAAATACAGTATGTTTCTGTATGTTGGTAATTTTTTTTAATAAATATAAAATCCTAGCTATATATAAATTCTATACATATGTTCCAGTGTTAGATCAGGGTGGCAACAAATATAATCGGCATTACAATTCCTATAAGCTTAGTAACCTATCTTTCTGAGAGTCCTGAATAGCAAATTTACCTTCAGAAGTTTGGAAAAGCTGGGTGTCAGACCCTATGGAAGCTGTAATGGTGACTACATTGATTGTCACCCTATTTTCCCTTATGTATATACAACTAAGGCTTAAAGGGGTATTTCCTTCTTGTAACTTCGGGGGTTGTATTCGGTTTCTTGCCAGAAAATGGAAAGGTGGCCACCATTGAGCGTCGCGCTCTGTTCTTTTCTGTGGAAGATCTGAATATAATCAATCGAGAGTGTTTGGCTTTATATGTAGAACTCCCATTGAAATTATTTCAGGAAACACATCAGCAAAAATACTGACAGAGACAACTTATACAAGGAGATTAGTGTGTTCATTGGTCCAGATATTTAGACCTAAAATGACAAGACAAAAAAGTGCAGGGGTGGCAGATTCACTTAAAAAAACAGCTGGTTGATAGCTGGTCCTATCAAACCTAGACTACGGGAATCCAATTACACCCAAAAAAATCTACTTCTAAGCGCCAGACATTTTGACAAAGGAACTGAATAGAACAGTTCAGAATTCTGGACCTAAAATGACAAGATGATGAAAAGTGGAGATTCATTACTGGCCCTGGAACACAAAATATTTTATGACTCTATGATCTCTTCTGTCTACTCTAGGAGATTGTCCAGTCTCCTAAGTTCATTGATGATGACATGACATGGACAGACATCTGCCAAGGAAAGCTCGGTGAGTGTGCTAATAGAAGGATCTGCAGGAAGGTACAGTACCTGATGACCAATACATAATGCAACTTTTTTTGAAAAATGTTGAAATTTTAAATGAAGGCCACCACAGTGATCAAGTGATTGTCATGTGTTATGTTCTATAATTCCTGACTATAAGAACTGTAGCCAAGTCTGACCTGTGATAGTGGAGCATTACACAGTAGCCATGCCAATGAAGGTTGCCAGACCAAGCCCAGTCTATAAGTAAAGGGTTACTGAGTGGTGGACATAGGGTTTCCACCTGGCCACTACACCACTAGCCCAGCCATTATTTATACTAGGAGGCTGGTGTCTAAATAGCTGGCTTTTTTAACAATAGGGCAAAAGGTGCAACTGCACTGGGTCGATCTCTAGCAAGCTGCTATTAAGAATTTGAATACAAATGCCCTGCTGCCCCCTATCCTCCGTACATGGTGCAGGAGAGATGTGTCATATCTGCTGCCAATCCCCTCTCTATACACAGTCCAGGAGGGATGTTTTGTCTGCTCCCTCCCCCTCTTTCCGTGCAGGAGAGATTTGTATTTGCCCCTCCCCCCCCTTTTCCAGTGAGGGGAAGGTTTTTTTCCC
>JAODAL010029102.1:0-52185 GCA_025379985.1 Phyllomedusa bahiana | reverse complement strand
AATGAAAATCATTTCTTAGGCATTTTTATTCCTTTTCCCAACAGTTCATTTTGCTGGTTTTGCTGTGAGGAGACTGTAAAAACAGCAAGGTTTTATGACAACACCGTATTCCATTTACTCACTTTATCTTAAAGAAGTTTTCGCATTGTCAATGGTTTTGAGTCATGTTGCTGTGAGAACAGCTATAATTATGGTCCTTTGGAACAGAAATGTGGCTTTTAAGATGGCATTTCTCTCCTCACAATTTTTAACAGTGGCTGAGAAGTCATTTTTATAATTTTTTGGGTCATGCTGCTTTGAAATGCAGCAATAATCATGGTCCTTTGGAATAGAAATGTGGCTTCTAAGTGGCATTTCTCCCTCACAATTTTTAACAGTCGGCTGAGAAGTTCATTTTTATTAATTTTTTTGGTTCATGCTGCTTTTTTTTAAGCTTTGAAATGCAGCAATACTACAGGTCCTAATTATAAAAAAAATGTTGTTTCTAACAGACATTTGTTCTTCACAATTGTCCAAAGTGGCTCAAGGGTCATGCTTTGAATTTTTGGGGCATTTTGCTTTGAAATGCAGCTATACTACAGGTCCTATTATAAAAAAAATGTTGTTTCTAACAGACATTTGTTCTTCACAATTGTCCAAAGTGGCTCAAGGGTCATGCTTTGAATTTTTGGGGGCATTTTGCTTTGAAATGCAGCTATACTACAGGTCCTATTATAAAAAAATTGTTGTTTCTAACAGACATTTGTTCTTCACAATTGTCAAGAGTGGCTCAAGGGTGATGGTGCTGTGTCAAAACAGGAAATAGGTAGGACACTGTTATGGACACATATTGCAAAATGACTTGTTTTTTGCAAGATCTTTAACATAGCTATCAATCCCTGTATTGAGACAACCCATTTAATACAATGAAAAAAGAGAAACAAAGAACATGGTGGATTCCATCCTATTTTAAAAATGTGTTTTCTAAGAATTAAACTACTAAAAAACTTGCATGTACAAAATAGCTGGTAAAAAAATTCTCTGAATGTACAAGGGAGGTACAGGAAAACTTGACCAGATGTAGGTTATTCAGAGGACATGGAGTATGGAGCACGGACAGAGAACAAAGTAACAGAGACAATTTAACCTCCAGCACTTTGAGTAAAATGAGAAAAAGAATGTCCAAGAAAAAGGGCACCTGGTGAGAACAGAGGCGTAACCACCAATATTTCCAAGTGAAGCTCAATTTGAGTCCGCACTCATACGGAGGGGCAAGGCTACCCAGGTCTTGACTGTTGTACTGAGGAAGGCTGGATCCCCCCCACTCTGCTTCAGCACACAGTTTTCTTTTTTTTTCTCATCAAAGGGGATTTTTAAACCCCGTGTTAATAGATAAGACGCCAGCTTTGGGGTCTCACCCACCCACTTAACTCCGGCCCTGGTCAGCTGGCACAGGACAGGTATATCAATTCCATTTTAACAAAATGGGGTTGAAAGTCCTTTTTTTTGCACTTTTTAATCTGGGGTTTAGACAGGGTTTAATGGTCAACGTGGCCCAGGCAGGGGCCGTATATGTCCCCCTTCAACTAAAATGGGGGTTGAAAACTCCTTTTTTTCCCCACTTTTTTTAAACTGGGGGGTCGACAGTTTATGTCACACTGCGGTCCCAGGACAGTATAGTCAATGTCCAGTTCAGCTAAAATGGTGTTGAAAAGACTCCCTTTTTCCGCACTTTTTAAATCTGGGTCAACAGTTTAGGGTCATGCTGCGTCCAGACAGGTTTGTCAATGTCCAGATTTCAACTAAAATGGTGGTTGAAAGACTCCTTTTTTCCGGCACTTTTTAATCTGGGGGTCAGACAGGTTAATGATCATACTGCGGTCCAGGACAGATCTAGTCAATGTCCAGTTCAACTAAAATGGTGGTTAAAGACTCCTTTTCCCGCACTTTTTAATCTGTGGGTCAGACAGGTTTAATGGTCATACTGCGGTCCAGGACAGGTTTATCAATGTCCAGTTCAACTAAAATGGTGGTTGAAAGACTCCTTTTTCCGGCACTTTTTAAATCTGGGGTCAACAGGTTAGGTCATCTGGTCCAGGCAGTGTCAATGTCCATTCAACTAAATGGTGTTAAAGACTCCTTTTTCCGCACTTTTAACTGGGGTCAGACAGGTTAAGCTCTGCGTCCAGGACAGGGATATTTCAATGTCCAGTTCAACTAAAATGGTGGTTGAAAGACTCCTTTTTCCGGCACTTTTTAATCTTGGTTGGTCAGACAGTGTTTTTAATGGTCAGTGACTGGGCGGTTCCCAGGACAGGATTTGTCAATGTCCAGTTCAACTAAAATGGTGGTTCAAAGACTACTTTTTTTTCCAGCACTTTTTAATCTGTGAGTCATGCAGGTTTTTAGGGTCATGCTGCGTTCCAGGACAGTGATATTCAATGTCCAGTTCAAGTAAATGATGGTTCAAATAGTACTGCCTTCTGGCACTTTTTAATTTGTGGTGATGCAGGTTTAAGGGTCATGCTGTGGTACAAGACAGGATAGTGAATGGTGTGTGACTTTTTATTCTGTGGCTTTTATAGCCAAAGTTTTGTCCCTAAGATTTAGCAGGCTTTCCATTTGAACGTTTGGGGGCTTTTAAATTTCCCCAGTTTCCCAGCCCTTTTGGGGGTTTTGTAAGAATGAAGGGTTTTTTGCCCCCCCATAACTTTAATGGCATCGCCATAATCACGGGCTCACAATCAAAAACCCCCTTAAACCCAACTGGGGCCGACTATCAAACATCGCCCATATCGATAGCCAACTTAATCGCTAAACACTAGTACTTACATTTTGATGTCTTGCTGAGCCCTTTCACTTTCCCCTTTTCTTCTCCATCCGGTTTCCCAAACCCCCAGGATGATTTCTCCCCCACCACAAATTTGCCCCGCCAATTCCAAAAACCACAAAAAACTGAGAAATCCTTTACTTTATTTTTTTTTCATCTTCCTACCTGGTGTCCACCCCCCCCGTGTAACAAAAATCCCCTTCAAAGGCCAAAAAATGGTAATAATGAAACCCCCCCCTTTTTTCCCTGATAATTAGGGGTATTTTCCCCCCCCCCCCCTCGTATTTGTGGGCCCCCCCTGGGGAGGTATCCCCCAGTAGTGGGCAAAAAAGGTGGTTTAAAAAAAAAAGAGCCGGGTAAACCAGGTGGCGGGAGTAGTGGGGCCCGGGTTTCCCCAAAGGTAAGGGGGTAGCTAGGAAGGTAGGAAACCAGGTCGTGGTACTAGGGAGGTAAAAGGGAGCCCTGGGAGGTGGGGGGCTAGGGAGGGAGGTGCCCCGGCAGGGGGTAAGCTAGGGAAAGGGAGGTAAACCCAAAGGGAGGTGGTACCCAGAGAGGTTTGGGACCAGGCCAAACTAGGAGGGGGGTAGCTAATTTTGGGGGTAAAGGGACTGGGGGAACCCCGGGAGGAAACAGGGAGGTAAGTGCCAGGTAGGGGGTAGCTAGGGGGGTAGGTAAGGTATGTAGGTGGTAGGGTAGGGGGGTAAGTAGGTGGGGAGCTAGGGGGTAGGGATGAGGTGGAAACTAGGGAGGTAATATTAAAAGGGGTTTTGCTAAGGGGGTAGGTATGAAAGGGGTAGCAAGGGAGGAAGTAATGGTAGCTAGGGAGGTAGGGAGTAAACAAGGGAGGTAGGTAGCTGGGCAACCCCGGGAGGTTTTCTAGGGGAGGTAGGTAGCCAGAGGGGTTTGGGAGCTGGGCAACCAGGGAGGGGAGGTGTTGGCCCCCTTGTTTCCCCCCCGCCTTGTGTTTGGGGGCCCCCCAAGTCCCCCCAGCCCTTTGTGTCTGGGGCCCACCCTCGTCCCCCCCCCGCCTTGTGTTTTGGGGGCCCCCCCTCGTCCCCCCCGCCCTTTTGTCTGGGGGCCCCTCCCCCGTCCCCCCCAAACCTTGTGTCGGGGGGCCTCCCCGTCCCCCCCAAGGGGTTGTGTTTTGGGGGGCCCCTCTCGTCCCCCCCGCCTTGGTTTTGGGGCCTTCCCCCCCGACCCCCCCCCGCCTTGTGTGTGGGGGCCCCCTTTGTCCCCCCAAAAATTGTGTGTGGGGGGCCCCCCTTCGTCCCCCTTGCTTTGTGTTTGGGGGGGCCCCCCCGTTCCCCCCAAAAATTGGGGTGTGGGGGCCCTCTCGTCCCCCCAAACCCCCTAGATGTGGGATTTGGGAGAGGGATGGAGCCCCCCACACAGAAAGGGCCCGTTGGGACAGGGGGCCCCCCCCACAAGGGCTGTGGGGACGGGGGGGCCCCCCCACACAGAGGGCTGGGGGGAGAAGGGCGGGGAAGGGGAAATGGGGACCCCCGGCAGAAGGTGGGCCCCAAACGCTCCCTGAAAAACAGCTAAATTCACAGACTTTTTTCCCATTTATTTCCCCCAAGCTGGGGACGGGAGCCGGACCCTTTCCTGCTTTCTCTGTCCATCCCTGACTTGTACTGGCCAGTGGGGACGGGGGGCTGGGGGAAAGTGATTTAAAATTAAATTTCCCCAAACCCCCGCCTCATCAGAGAGAGGAGGGGGGCCCCGGCTCCTTCACAGCGCGGGGGGAATAATTTGAAAAAGATTTGAAGGGGTTTTTTGAAACCCTGTGACCGGCAGCGCGGGCCCCCTCTCTGCAGTGACGGCCGGGCCCCTCATTAAATGTAGCGCTCGGTGGCTGGGCCGCCATGCGCCAGTCTCTAATATGAAATAAGGGGGCCTGCTTGCAGCGGGCCCCCTTATTTCGCCAGGCCCCATACAGGAGTACTGGCTGTTGGTAGTAGTTAGCAAATCCCAGGAAGTGCTGTATAGCCCAAAGTTTGACTTGTAGAGGCCATTGCAAGACATTTGACAGTTTGGCAGAATCCATCTGAAGTCTCCTGCCTGAGACAATGTAACTGAGGAAGGGCATGGAGTTTCATTCAAAGACACATTTCTCCAGCTTGGCGAAGAGCTAATTGCTTCATAGGCATCTTAGAACCTGCCGTTTGTGAGCTCAATGAGATCCAAGATTGGTCGAGAAGACCAAGATATCGTCCGGATGCACAACGACACAAGAATATAAAAGGTCTCGGAAGATCTTATTAACAAATTCTTGAAAGACGACAGGAGCATTGCATAGACTGAAGGGCATCACTAGAAACTAGAAGTGCCTGTCCCAGGTATTGAATGCGATCTTTCATTCATCACCCTTAGAGATGAGCGATTTAATCGAGAAAACATTAAATTGAGTCGATTTTTTACGGTTTAATCGATCTCGATTACATCCGATATTTTTCCTTAAAATCTGATCATAAATCGAGATCTAGACTTGTGATCACGCCATTTTTGCGGCTTCCTGTACTTTTGGCGGCCAGCCAATCAGTGCAGAGCACAGAGGGGGTCAAGAACATCACCAGTGGGGGGTGTAAGGATCTCATTGGCTGCTAAAATCACATGAACCTGTTTTATCTATGTCACTGTACTTCCTGCTGAACACCATTATGATTACGGACTGTGAACTGAACAGATTGTTCTCTCTTCTATGCTTTTATCAAAGCAGGCAGACACACCATTTCCCAACGATTTCACAGAGGAAAAGCTGCTAGATAGATTAGTTAAGGTAGAGGTAGAGCAAGATTAGGGAATCCTAGACAGTAGTAGTCAGAGATTTTGATACAGCTGCATACTGTATCTTTGCATTGACCAAAAGTTCCTTGCTGCAGTTTATTTTTTTGGGGGGAAGCTTGGTTTTGGAGGAAGCTTGTGGACAAATTACGACATGTGCCCTGCAGTATGTGGGGTGCACAACAAATAGTCTTAAAACACATATACGTCGACATATTTCAGATATGCGCCGAGATCTCACTAGTGGCATGTCAGCAGCTACAAAGCATTTTGTGGAATTCCATGCAGGTAGTCTCAACTCTTTTGAATGTGATGGGATAGAAGCAGTGAGAAAACCACAGAGAGGGGGAAATATTGGCAAAAAAGTTTTATCTATAGAATCATGGTGGATCTTACGTCTTAATATTAGATTTCCTGCAGGTATGAACAAAAGACATGACATTATGTTCCACTATTAGAGAATTGTGCATTCCAGTTATGTGTATTTTGTTTTATTAAATATATAGGTTTTCTTATAACTTTTAAATGGATGTCTTGGTACACCTGATGTGGGTCATGTGACCCTATGAGATATAATGAGATACTCAGTTGTCATGTCATGAGTAAGGGAGCGTTTGTTAGTCTCCTGAAATGCATAGACTTTTTTTGTACACTAACATGTAGTGCATTGGCACCTTTTTAACTTGCATTTTTGGAACACTTAATAAAGCTGCAAGCAATCATCCGTTTTTAAGAAATTTGGTGAGAAGTTGTGTTGCTGGATATATTCGTTTGTTTATATTTTTTCATTGGGACGCCACTGTGAACGTTTATATCATCCCTTTCCGTGCAACCATCTCTCTTCACACAGGTGAGCTGAAGATTTTCTATTTTGTTTTATATTGTTATGACAAATTACAAGGACTGAACCAAGAACACTGTTGATTTGGTGTCAGAGTTTTTCCATAACACCCCATTTCATAGATATTTCATAGAAAAAAATCTATTTCTGCTCCTATTTGCCACTTACAAAGTATAGGCATTTAAGAACACTATTTTTGCTGGTTTTGGGGTCATGCTGCTGTAAAAGACTCTTTTTTAAAAAGACCTGTTTAGAAAACTCTTTTCTCCTTATAAATTTTATAGAGTGTCTTAAAGTTCTTTTTTGCTGGTTTTGGGGTCATGCTGCTGTAAAAGACGGTGATAGTCAATGTCCTATTCGAAAAAATCTTTTTTCAAATATTCATTTCTTCTTCAAAATTTTATTGCTTGTCCAAAAGGTCATTTTTTGTTGGTTTTGGGGTCAGGCAACTGTAAAAGACAGCAATAGTAAAGGTTGCATTGAAAAAATTCTTATTTCAAATACTGATTTCTTCATGCAAATTTTATTCTGGGTGTCCAAAAGTTCCTGTTTGCTGCTTTTGGGGTCAGACCACTGTAAAAGACCGCAATAGTAAAGGTCATATTGAAAAAACTCTTATTTCAAATACTGATTTCTAGGGATGATCGATTATATTCGACAAAGTTGAAATCGGCACAGTTTTTAGGTTGATCGGAAATTTCCGATCAAGCGATAATTTAGGTGAGAATCTGTGCATAATCTATTACTATCGCGCCATTTTCGGCGCTTCCTGTAATTTTGGTGGCCAGCAAATCAGCTTGGAGCATAGAGCAGGGTGAGCTGGGTGTGCATCGTCATGACTGTGATGTGTATGGTTGTCATTGGCTGGAAAAATCACATGACCTCGTTTTGCATAGCACAGCGTTTCCTGTTCTTCATCATTGTGTCAGTGTCTCTCATTAGACAGACAGTGTGCTAGAAACTCTCCTCAATTACAGCTCAGCTCAGAGACACAGTTTCTCTTTATTCACACAGACAACTATGCTTTTAGCTGTGAACATTAGAACATAGGTAGATTAGAGAATTTCAGCTCTTAGTTAGTTAGACAGAGACTTTTTAAAGAAGCATCTAGCGCTGTAAAGCCGCACGGGGGGAGGGGAGGAGGAGGCTGTGCGAGCGATCACAGACAGACAGGCAGGCAGGCTTTTGAAAGGAGAGTGTATATTGTGCAGCCCAGACTCTGCTTTGAACCTGCATTGAAATAAAAAGTGCCAGAAGGCAGTATTATTTGAACCATCATTTTACTTGAACTGGACATAGACTATCCCTGTCCTGGAAAGCAGCATGACCCTAAAAACCTGCATGACTCACAGATTAAATAGTGCCGGAAGAAAGTAGTATTGGACCCACCATTTTAGTTGAACTGGACATTGACAAACCCTGTCCTGGACCGCAGCATGACCCTTAAACCTGTCTGACCAAGATTAAAAAGTGCCGGAAAAAGGAGTTTTTCAACCACCATTTTAGATGAACTGGACATTGGACTAGAACTGTCCTGGACGGCAGTATGACCTTTAAAACCCTGTCTGACCCCCAGTTTTAAAAAGGGCCGGAAAACGGAGTCTTTCACCCACCATTTTAGTTGAACTGGACATTGACTAACCCTGTCCTGGACCGCAGCATGACCCTTAAACCTGTCTGACCCACGGATTAAAAAGTGCCGGAAAAAGGAGTCTTTCAACCACCATTTTAGTTGAACTGGACATTGACTATACCTGTCCTGTGCCACAGCATGACCCAGGGCCGGAGTTACAGTGGGTGCGGTGAGAGCCCAGGCTGGCGTCTGTCATCTATTAACACGCAGGTTAAAATGCCCTGATGACGCAGCAACGAAAACTGTCGTGCTAAAGCAGAGTGCGGAAGGGGGAAGTGTGAGAACTCCAGCCTTCTCAGTACACAGTCAAGACCTGGGTAGTGCTTGCCCCTCGTATGAGTGCGGCCCAAATTTTGAGCTTCACTTGGAATACTGGGGGGTTAACGCCCCTGTTCCACCCAGGTGCACCTTTTCTTGGCATTCTTTTTCTCTATTTTACTCAACGTGCTGGAGGAAATTGTCTCTGTACTTTGTTCTCTGTCCGTGCTCCATACTCCATGTCCTCTGAATAACCTACATACTTGGTTTCAAGTTTTCCTGTACCTCCCTTGTACAATTCAGAGGAAATTTTTTTAACAGCTTTTTGTACATGCAAGTTTTTAGTACTTAATTTAGAAACACATTTTTAAAATAAATTTGGAACCCCACCATGTCTTTGTTTCTCTTTTTTTTAATTGTATTAATGGGTTGTCTCAATACGGGATTGATAGCTATGTTAAAGATCTTGCAAAAACAAGTCATTTTGCAATATGTGTCCTTAACAGTGTCCTACCTATTCCTGTTTCTGACAGCACCATAAACCCTTGAGCCACTCTGACAATTGTGAAGAACAAGTGTCTGTTAGAAACAACTTTTTTTTATAATAGGCCCTCTAGTTTTAGCTGCATTTCAAAGAAAAATGCCCCCAAAAATTCAAAGCATGACCCTTGAGCTACTTTGGACAAATGTGAAAAAAAAATGTCTGTTAGAAAAAACATTTTTTATAATAGGACCTGTAATATAGCTGCATTTCAAAGCAAAATGCCCCCAAAAATTCAAAGCATAAACCCTTGAGCCACTTTGGACAATTGTGAAGAACAAATGTCTTTTTAGAAACAACTTTTTTTTTTATAATAGTCCCAGTAGTATAGCTGCATTTCAAAGCAAAATGCCCCCAAAATTCAAAGCATGACCCTTGAGCCACTTTGGACAATTGTGAAGAACAAATGTCTGTTAGAAACAACATTTTTTTATATTAGGACCTGTAGTATAGCTGAATTTCAAAGCAAAATGCCCCAAAAATTTCAAAATTCAAAGCATGACCCTTTGAGCCACTTTGGCCCAATTGTGAAAACAAATGTCTGTTAGAAACAACATTTTTTTATAATGGGAAACCTGTAGTATTGCTGCATTTAAAAGCAGCATGACCCAAAAAATTATAAAAAATGACTTCTCAGCCACTGTTAAAAATTTGTGAGGGAGAAATGCCACTTAGAAGCCACATTTCTGTTCCAAAGGATAAATGATTATTGCTGTATTTCACAGCTACATGACCCCAAAAAATTATAAATATGACTTCTCAGCCCTATTAAAAATTGTGAGGGAGAAATGCCACTTAAAAAGCCACCATTTCTTTTCCCAAAGGACCATAATTATAGCTGTATCTCACAGCAACATGCCTCAAAAACATTGACAATGCGAAAACTTCTTAAGATAAAGTGAGTAAATGGAATACGGTTTTTGTCAAAAAAACCTTGCTGTCTTTTACAGTCTCCTCACAGCAAAACCAGCAAAATGAACTTTTGGGGAAAAGAGAATAAAAATTCCAGTAAATAATGATCATTTTAAAAACATTTTTCAAGAGGCCCATTTCTGTTTGAAGCGGCATGTGAAGTAGACCGGCAACTAATCGGTAAACCTCGGAAATTGGGGCCACAACATCATCAGAGATCCTGCCTGATTCATCTTGTTTGAAAGTCAAACGACCCAACATTATCTGTGGAAAGCCGGATGCGTTTGTCTGTAATGACTCCTCCAGCTGTGCTAAAGGGCCCGCTCAGATATGACGCTGGCTTTTGGGCAGGACAAACACCTCTATGGCGTGACGAGCCAGCTCGGGCCATTTCGTCATTTTGGATAACCAGAAGTCTATTGGGTCCGGAACACATACAAAAACATCGGTGTTGAGCGCAGATAGTCGTGCACCATGATTTTAAGCTGATCTCTGTGTGTTGGATGTGTGCCCTGCATTGCATGCGTTGGTGAGGTGGAAAAACAAAGATTGCCAGAGGTCACCCATTAGGCTTCTGCCACCTTGCCTGCTGCGTCCGCTACGCCTACTGGGCACTCTACTGCTGTCACGTCGTGATGTTGTTCCACCGTGACATTTGGGGAACGTGAAGCAGACGCAACAGATGTCTCCAGTTGATCAATCAGCAAGGTCTCCATTTCCTGCTTTTTAAATCTCTATTTGGGTGGGTGGAAGGAAAGTGCTGAGTTTTGTTTTGTACCGGGGATCCAGGAGAGTGGCCACCCAGTAACTGTTGTTCATTTTGATGGCCTTAATGCGGGATCATGTTGGAGGAAATGGAGCATCCAAGCACTCATGTGAGAGATGGAGCCTTGATTTCCAGCCTCTGGGTCGAGGGGCACTAGCAAACTGATCTTCCTCATCTTCCTCCTCCGCCTCAAATTCGCGCCAACCTTTTTCCAAGGCAGGGACGTCGGTAACATCGGTGTCTAGGAATACTCCCTCCTCCTCCTCCGCTGCCTCCGACACAGCTTCAACACAGCCCTGACTTGCCTGAGATGATTCACCCTGAGAGCTGATGCGCCACCTTGCACTAGCTCTGGCCCCGAACATTTGCCAAATGAAGACCGATGAAATTGTGAAACTGTCGGGCCTTGTGGATTTGACGGAGAGAAAGGCTCCGTGTCCACATCTGTGTCTGTCTCCTCCTCCGTCGCTGGCGGGACCTGTTGTTTCAGAGTGTCCAACGATCGTTCCAGAACTCCAGACCCGGGTAGCTCTTTAGAAATTTCTGGACGACAAGGTTCATGACATGTGCCAGGCAAGGGATGTGCTCCAGCCTACCGATCTTAAGGGCGGCCAGCTGATTTCGCCCGTTATCGCACACCACCTTGCCTGGCACAAGGTTCTTGGCACCCAGCCAGCGCTCGGTCTCGTTGCGGAGACCCGTCCACAGCTCCTGACCTGTGTGTGGACGGTCTCCAAGACAGATTAATTTCAACACTGGTTTCTCTGGGCACGTGGGTGCCACCCGAGGACCTAGAGGGAAAGAACCCTGCACCATCCCTGCGGTTTGAAGAGCG
Organism: Phyllomedusa bahiana; assembly: GCA_025379985.1. Lineage (NCBI taxonomy): Eukaryota > Metazoa > Chordata > Amphibia > Anura > Hylidae > Phyllomedusa > Phyllomedusa bahiana. The sequence goes on along the minus strand of JAODAL010029102.1, from coordinate 40,806 downwards.
TGCGCCGAGCCTGAGAGCCCGCACCCCAGGACATCCACCCAGCCCAAACCCGTGAGCTGTCACAGAGATATAGCGGCCTTGGCCGTGCTTACTAGTCCATTGTGTCGGTGGACAGATGGACTTTTCCGGCCCCAGATGCAGACAACGCGCTAAAAAATTTTAGATGGAAAACGTGGTGGCCAGGGCGGGACGGCTTTTCTGGCAAAGAAATGCCTGCTCGGCATCTGGTATTGGGGGCAGGCAAGGGCCATGACGGGCGGAACCCATTTGTGTTCCACCACACGGAAAGGCAACATTTCCAAGGCCCAAAAACCTGGCAATGCCGGGCATTAAGGCTTTTGGCTTGGGATGGTTTGGGTTAAAGTGTTTCTTCTGCTCCCAAAACCCGGAAGACAGAAGGTGGCTGCTAGAAATGGCCGCTGTACGGCGTGCAGGTCGTCAAACTGGCGGGAAAGGGGAAGGTGTAGGATGGGTCTTGGTGGTGCTGGTGGTACTCGGGTGACGGTGGAGGCTGAAACGGAGGCTGATCCCTGATCATGACTCTGAGAGACATGGGCAGCTGAGGAATGCTTGGTGGTGGCGGAGGAGGCGGAGACAGAGGATGTGACAGTGGTTGGAGGCCCGGCGTCGGTTTGGCCTTTTTTGGCCAAGTGTTGCCTCCATTTCAAATCATGCATTCGCTGCATGTGATAGACATTTTTGGTGGTGGTTAACACCTAAGGTTCTTGCCTCTACTTATGCGTTTACGGCAAAGGCGGCATATGACATCGCTGGGTGATCAGATGCTTGGTCAAAGAAGGCCCAGGCTTTAGAGGTCCTGGACCTTTTTGACGGCGTTAAGCGAGGAGCGGGGTTTGCGTGACCGTGGCTGGTGGAATCATATCAGCGGACTTCTGCGACCACCCTCTCCTTTTTGAGTCGGAACCCGTACTGACACTACCCCATCGTCTTCCTCCTCGTCAGTGATGAAGCGCTCGCAAGCAAATTCTGCTGAAAGACCAGTTGGATCCACAATGTCGTTATCATCATCATCATCATCAACACAGGTGACTTCGTCGTCCTGACATTCTGCATCCCGGAGCTGCGGGTTACAAGCAAAAGGGACTGCAAGGCGTTGCCGCCGCCCGGGATTTTTGCCCATGACCGGCTTCCTTCTCCTCCTCTGATGGCATCAGTAACTGGGCGTCAGAGCAGAGAAAATCATCCTCTTTGGCCCCTTGATCTTTTAACATGCCTTCTGACCCCAACCGCATTTTGTCGTCAAAGAGGTCTTCAGAAAATGGATTATCCACAGTGGTGGGTACACGAGTTGGGCATTTGGGCTGCTTCATGTTGGACGGATGCTGGTGATGCTGATGACGACAATTGTGGCCGTGACTGGGAGGACGAGGAGGTAAGACGCTGGATGCAGGTTGCATTAACCATGAAGGACAGATTGGCGACGCTGTTCGTTACTGAGATTCACAGGGCCCTGACCAGGCGATGACAGGCCTGACAGTCCTGCAACTGATGATCCTCTGGCATGCGTGTTGTCACCAGCACTGGAAGGAGTACCTTCTCTGTATCTCTACTCCATGTCCTACCCCCTCTTTGCTCGCTTACCAAACCTGAATTTCGCTCCATGTTCAGAAAATATACAAAATTTTAAAGGTATGGAAGAGTTTTGGAAAGTCTCTTATTCAAAGACGGCAAATCACAGCTATTCTCAAATCCCTCAAATCAAAACAAAATTGCTGGATTCAAATATAACTGCAAATTAGATCTATCAAGTAAACAAAGTTGGCCTGCGCCAAAGTGAAAAAACACGTATCTGAAATGTATTCGGATAAAAAAAAGGTATTTTTTGGCACCTATCAATTCACCTGTGGTAACTACACAATTGCTGGATTCAAATTTAACTGCAAGGTGGCTCTATCAACAAATCTGGACTGGGCAAAAGTGCAAAAAACACGTATCTGTAATGTATTCGGATAATAAAAGGTATTTTTTTGGCACCTATCAATTCACCTGTGGTGACTAAAAAATTGGCCCGTTTCACATTTAAGTGCAAAGGGGCCTCAATGAACAAAGCTGTAGTGCACCAAAGTCAAAAAACACGTATCTGTTTAAAGTATTCGGATAATAAAAGGTAATTTTTGGCACCTATCAATTCACCTGTGGTAAAATACACAATTGCTGGATTCAAATTTAACTGCAAAGGGGGCTCTATTTAACAAATCTGGACTGGGCAAAAGTGCAAAAACCTATCTGTAATGTATAGGATAATAAAAGGTATTTTTTGCACCTATCAATTCACCTTTGGTGACTAAAAAATTGCAGTATTCACAAATTTTAAATGCAAGGTGCCTCAATGAACAAAGCTGTAGTGCACCAAAGTCAAAAAACACGTATCTGTAATGTATTCGGATAATAAAAGGTATTTTTTGGCACCTATCAATTCACCTGTGGTGACTATAAAATTGCTGGATTCAAATTTAAGTGCAAGGTGGATATATCAACAAAAGTGGAATGGGCAAAATTGAAAATGAACACCTATCTGAAATGTATACTGATAACAAAAAATGGAGTTTTGCATCTAACAAAGAGACCTGCAGTTTCTAGAAAAGATGTGTATCCATAAAATTCAGGGTGCCCAATATCCAGGAAATATTTCAATAGAAAACTGTTAATAATAAAGCTATTGCAATGTCTACACTAAGTCTTGGTGAACTTTATCCAGTATTCTTTATAGAGCTTGTCTGTGTTCGCCCGCGGGGCCCCCCCCTCTCCGCTCCCCCCCGTGACTTTACAGCGGTAGATGCTCCTTTAAAATTCTCTACCTAACTATATAAAATCTTCCAATCTCTAATCTAACTAAATTGTAAGGATCACAGCTAATATTAGAGGTTTCTCTGTGAAGAAATATAATAATTTCGCTGAGCTGCTTGACACAAGCAGAGCGCACGTCCTTCTGCTCTGAGACGCTGGAAGACACTAAGGCTGAACAGGAAACGCTGTTCTATGTAAAACGAGGTCATGTGATTTTTCCAGCCAATCGCAACCATACACATCCCAGTCATGACGTCGCATACACTCTCACCCTGCTCTATTCTGTAATCTGATTTGGTGGCCGCCAAAATTACAGGACGCGCCGAAAAAGGCGCGATCTTAATAGATAATGCAGAGATTTTAAACTCAATTATCGCATGATCTTAAAAATCCGATCACCATAAAAACTGTGCCTATTTATAATTTGTCAATAATAAGAGCTCAACACTAGTGCAAAACCCACCTTTTCTTATCCGTATAACTTTTAAGTAGCTGTATTGCACTTTGGTTCACCCCAGTTTTTTTCAAATAGCCACCTTGTACTTAAATTTGGATACAGAAATGTTTAGTTACTGTTGGTGTATTTCATTGGTGCAAAAACCACCATTTGTTTCCGTATAACTTTTAAATAGCTGTATTGCACGTGTTGCGGCCCTAGTTTTTTTCAAATAGCCACGTTGTACGACAATTCTAATAGAAAAATTTTCTAGCAACTGTTCTCGTTTGTCATTGCTGCAAAAAACGCAATTTCTCATCCGTGTAACTTTGGAATAGTTTTATTGCGCTCGGTGAATCTCAGTTTTGCGCAGATAGCACACTTGTATGATAGTTTGTTGAAAACTATCAATTCCTAGTCGTACTGGGCAGTTGTAAATCCCTGGGACTGAAGGAAGAACACTGTTGATTTTGTCTTACGATTCCTCCACCAGAACGCATTTCACAGGTATTTGTTAGAAACAATTCAGTTTCTAATCCTAGTTGGTTGTAGGAAATTAGAGGGATTTAAGACTAGCTGTGATTTGCCGTCTTTCAATACGAGACTGTCAAAAACTCTTCCATACCTTCTTCAAATTTTATCTTTTTGAACATGGAGCGAAATGCAGGTGGTAAGCGAGCAAAGAGGGGTATAGGACATGGAGGTAGAGGTACGAGAGAAGGTGCTCCTTCCAGTGCTGGCGACAACACGCAAGCCAGCGGATCGTCGGTTGCAGGGCCGTCGGGCCTGTCATCGCTGGGTCAGGGCCCTGTGAATCTCAGTAACGAACAGCGTCGCCAATCTGTTATTCAGTGGTTAATGCAACCTGCATCCAGCAGTCTTACCTCCTTGTCCTCCAAGTCATGGCCACAAATGTCGTCATCATTAGAGATGGGCGAATTTCTCAAAAATTCGATTCGGTGACTTCGCCGAATTTCCCGACAAAAATAACTTCGTTCCGAAATACTTCGGGACGAATCACGTTAAAAAACAGCTATTTCCAGGCTGCACAGAGCCTGCAGGGTGCTGTAGAACGTTCTGCCATGCTTAAATATGCAGAGGGAGCTTGGCTTGGTCTTCATACAATGTTGTGTTTTAGTATGACACGCACATGACTGCCGCCGCTCTTAGAATCGCTTCACTAAAAAATTCCCTGGGCACTTAAGAGGGCAAAAACTGACAAAAAACTGAAGGGGAATGTAGCCTGATAAAGTCATGGCAGCGACAGCTGGAAAAAAACAAGCTGAGGGCTCGGGTGGCAACATCAGTGACAGAGTGTGGAGGTGACGGTGGCAGCCACAGCAGCATGAGGTCAGAGAGTAGAACAATGACATTCTGGAGGTGGCAAAAAACAGGAGTGGGGCCAAAAGAGTGGAACAATGACCAGTGTGGGTGACGGCATAACAGCGGGCAGCAGCACCCGGGAGGTGGACAGGGAAAAAGGATTTTCTAGAGGTGGAAAAAAAAGGGGCTAGGCCACGAGTGGAACAATGACCAGTGTGTGGGGTAAACGGCAGAGCCAAGCAGCAGCTTTGGGGGTCAGACAGGGGCCCACAATGACAAAAGGGGTGTAGGCCCGGGCGAAGCCAAGCAGCAGCATGAGGTCAGACGGGGCACAATGCAGAGTTTTGAGGTCCGGCAGCAGCCCCCGCAGAAAGAATGAGGTCGGGAACAGGGGCACAAAGAACAGTGTGTAGGTCAGGGGCAGCAGCAGCATGAGGTCAGACAGGGGCCACAATGACTTTTCTGGAGGTGGCAAAAACAGGAGTGGGCCAAAAGGGAGTGGAAAATTTGACAGAGAGTGGAGGTCACATTTGCTGCAGCATGGGGTTTCGGGCAGGGGGCACAATGCCCATTCTGGAGGTGGCTAAAACAGAAGTGGGCCCACAGAGTGGCACAAATGACCCCAGGGGTGGGAAGGTTACGGCAGCAGCACCCATGAGGTCAGCCCAGTGGAAACAATGACATTTGGAGGGGGCCCAAAAACAGTGTGGCCCAACAGAGTACCCCCTTGACACAGTGGGGGAAGGTCACGACAGCAGCAGCATGAGGTCAGGCAGGGGGCAAATGACATTTGGAGGTGGCAAAAAACAGGATTTGGCCCCACAGATTTGCACAAGGACACAGTGTGTGGGCCCACGGCGCAGCCACAGCAGCGCATGAGGTGGGGACAGGGGAACAAAGACAAGTTTTTGTAGGTCACGGAAAACCCGCAGCTTGGGTCAGAAGTGGCACATTGCCCATTCTGGAGGGTGGCAAAAAAAGGAGTATGCCACAGAGTGGGACAAAGACCCCCCCCCCCTGTGTAGGTCACGGCAGCAGCCACGGGCAGCAGTTGGGGTCGGGACAGTGGCAAAAGGGGGACACAGTGTGTAGGTCCCGGAGCAGCAGCGGGGGAGGTCAGACAGTGGCATAATGAATTCTGGAGGTGGCAAAAACGGGAGTAGGCCACAGAGTGGCACAATGACAGAGAGTGGGGGGTAAAGGTAGCAGCAGATGAGGTCAGGCGTGGCCCCAATGACATTCTGGGGGGTGGCAAAAAAACAGAAGTGGGCCCCCAGAGGGGGCCAATGCACAGTTTTTGGAGGTTAGGGCAGCGGCAGCAGCATGGGGTTTCAGACGGGGCCCACAATGACATTCTGGAGTTGGCAAAAACGTAGTAGGCCCAGAGGGGCCCCACAAAGAACATTTGTGGAGGTCAGGGACAGCAGCAGCATGGGGTCAGGCATTTGGCACAAGGAAATTCTGGAGGTGGTTTAAAACAGGAGTAGGCCCCCAAGTGGGCACAATGACACAGTGTGGAAGTCACGACAGCAGCCAAAAGCAGCACCCATGAGGTCAGGCAGTGGCAAATCACTTTTCGGGGGGGGTGGCAAAAACGTAGTAGGCCACGGGGGGCACAATGAACAGTTTGGAGGGCACGGCAGCACGCATGAGGTCGGGGCAGTGACCAATGACACAGTGGGGTGGGTGACCGCACCCGCAAAAAAAGCGCGGGCAGTATGAGGTCAGAGGGGGCCCACAATGACACAGTGTGGTTTGTCATGGCACCGCAACGCAGCGCAGCATGAGGTCATAGAGTGGCAAAATGACGGGAATGTTGAGGGTGGGGGGAAAATACCAGCCCCTGGAAAAGATGGGGGGTGGGGCAGAGGGGAAAAAACTGTCTCCCAGATGTGGGGGAAATCAGGGGGGTGGCGGCTTTCAGAATAGTGGCTGGGGCCCAGCTAGTTTGAACCCGGGGACTGACCCTAAGGCATTGGTGTGTGGAAACCCGGCCAACCCCCCTTTTCTTTTAAAAAACCCCCCCTTTTAAAAGGGGTTTTTTTGGGGGGGGGCCCCCCCCCCCCCCCCCCCCCCCAAAAGGGGGGGGGGCCCCCCCCCCGGGAAAAAAAATTTTCCCCCCTTTTTGGGGTTTTTGGGGGGGAAAAAGGGGGGGGGCCCCCAACCCCGTTTTCCCCCCCGGTTTTTCCCCCCCCCCGGGGTTTAAACCCCGGGGGGGGGAAAAAGGTTTTTTTTGGGGGCCCCCCCCTTTTTTTTTTACCCCAACCCCCCCCCCGGGTTTTTTTTTCCCCCCCAAAAAAAAAAAAAAAAAAAAAAAAAAAAAAAAAACCCCCCCAAAAAAAAATTTTTTTTTTTGTTTTTTTTTTTTTTTTTTAAAAAAAAAAAAAATTTTAATAAAAAAATTAAAATTGTTAAAAAAAAAAAAAAAAAATTTTTTTTTTTTTTTAAAAAAAAAAACCCCCCCCCCCCCCCCCCCCCCCCCCCGCCCCCTCCCCCCAAAAAAAAAAATTTTTAAAAAAAAAAATTTTTTTTTTTTTTTTTTTTTTTTTTTTTTTTTTTTTTTTTTTAAAAAATTTTTTTTTTAAAAATTTTCCCCCCCCCCTTTTTTTCCCCCCCCCCCCAATTTTTTTGGGGCCCCCCCCCGGGGGAAAATTTTCCCCTTTTCCCCCCCGGGGGGAAATTTTTGGGGGGGGAAAAAACCTTGGGGGTGGAAAAGGTTTCAAAATTTTTTTTTCCCCCCCCCCCAACCCCCCCCCCCCAAACCCCCGGGGGGCATCCCTTTTCCCCAATTCCCCTTTTTTTTAAAAAAAAAAACCTTAATTTTTTTTAAAAAAAACCCAAGGGTGGTTTTTCCCCGGGGGGAAACCCCCTTTTTTTTTGGGGGGGGGGGGCCCCCCCCCCCTTTTTTTTTCCCTTTCCCCCAAAAAAATTTTTAAATTTTTTTAAAATTTTTTTTAAAATTTTTTTTAAAAAATTGGCCCCAAACCTAAACCGGGGGCCCCCCCGGGGGGGGGCCCCCCCGGGGGAAATTTTTTGGGGTTTCCCAAAAACGTTAAAACCCCCAAAAAATTTTTCCCCGGGGGGTTTCCCCCGGGGGGCCCCAAAACCCCCGGGGGTTGGGGGGGTTTCCCCCCCCCAAAAGGGGGGGGGTTTTTTTGGGGGGTTTGGGGGGGGGGGTTTTTAAGGGGGGTTTTGGGGGGGCCCGGGCCTTTTAAAAAGGGGAAAAAGGGGGCCCCCGGGGGGAAAATTCCCCGGGGGGGCCCCCTTTTTCCCCCTTTTTTGGCCCCCCTTTTTTAAAACCCCTTTTTTTGGAAAACCAAAAACCCCCCCCCCCTTTTTTTTCCCCGGGGGGGGGGGGTTTTTTGGGGGCCCCCGGGGGGGGGGCCAATTTTTTTGGGGGGAGGGGGGGAAAAGGGGGGGGGAGGGGAAAAAAAAACGGGGGGGGGTTTTCCCTTTCTGCCCGCTGCAACTCAGAGGGTGTTCCTGGACTTTGTACTGAATGGATGAAGTGCATGGCCCAGTTTCCTGGCCATATTCCAGAATCTTCTGAGATCTGTGGACACTTTCAGGAACCTTTTCACAACCAATTGAACACGTGCGCCATGCAGGGCGCAGTGGACACATCCCTCCACGGTGTCACAGCGCGGCACACCATGTTTCCTCCCATTGTCCCGACACCCATGTTTCCATTTAGCAGTTGCGTGGAGAAAGATCACACACGTCATTTCTTGCTGCAAGACGCGGAGCAGTTCCTCCCCTGTGTGACTTCGTTTCGCAGAGGCAAGCCAGGTGTAGAATGCGTGACACACCGCAGTGCCCTACACATGTGGTTATGATGGAGCAGAACTTTTGGAGGCTAGAGATGGTGGTGGTGGTGGTGGAGAGGAGGATGCGGACATTGGCGCAGGAGCCCGCAGTTTGGACAACGTGGAAGGAGAAAGCCGCGTCTCCAGTCCGAAGATGTTGACTGTCCTGGGACAGGAAAGCACAATCACCTCCAGTGGGCCATAAAGGACATGAACAGGCCCTGACCGTAGTTACAGCTCCAGATGTCCCGCGCTGGCCGTGCACCTTGGAACAAACCCGATACACTCAAGGACTGGCCCACTTTCCTGTACTAACATATTTATAAGTGCTGGTAACTGGATGCCTTTTTGGAAAAGAAATTACGCTTGGAAACTCTCCATCTCGGCTCGTCCACAAGCCATTTAGTTCTCTGAATGGTGGCAGAGAGTCCCCCATTTGGAAAGGGAGGGACTGCAGTACCAACACTTGGACAGGAGCACGGTCAGCTGCTTGCACCTTATACGATGGTTGGACACATACTGTTGTCTCTTTGCAATCAATCGCCTCACTGAACGCCTGCTGGCACCATGAGTAGCGAGAGGCAGGAGCATCTTGACCCGGAATGATGAGTCAAAGAGAAACAGCTACCTTCTGCAGAAGGTTGGTGGAAGCCTTGCCTGGCCTGCAATGGCATGCGTGCCACTGGCTGCTGCAGCTTGCAGGTCGCAGATGGACCACCACATCAGAGCCACGTTTCATTCTCCCAGCCACCGGAGTTGACGCCGCAATGTGTTGACGCAGGGCCCCGTGGTGCCATGTTAGCTCCCTGTCGCACGCATCACTTTCTGCCCACAGATTCTACATATACCCATACTCCGCTCCTCCGGTGTCTTAGCAAAGAAACTGCGACACCGCCGAGTAGCTTATTTTACCGCCAACAGCTCTGGCACTGATTGACTTCTACCGCTGCGCCTCGCGAGCCCCTGTGCCGCTACATTCTTGGACCTGCCCGAAGCGAGTTTTCTACCTTATGGCCGCTTGGATCCCGACCTCACACTGCTGCTATGCCTGCTGACTAAACGGCCACCCGACCCACTTGCTGGATGCGGCCGGTGCCTGAAACCCGCCGCAAGCTGACCCCTCCTTCTCCTACATGATGAAGCCCTTGCTTCACACCCCGGCGCCCAAGAGCGGTCGGGGACATCATCAACAAATTTTGTGTTTCATCGTCACTGCTGGTCCTCACAACCCGGTCTTGTGGCATGCAGAGGCTGACCCCCTCACATACCTGACCTCCCATGCCACTCTCGCACCATCTATACTTTGCCGCCTACTGCAAGAAGCAGGGGTGATATTGGCCCATTTCTTCGCTGCCAAGTGCTGTGACTGCCCTCATCAAATTGTTCATCATCCCTACATAGTGCGCTGAGCCCCGATCACATATAGAACTCTGCTGAGGGAACCGGATGAGGACAAAGAAGGCGGGATTGAGGAACCAGGTAGGGCCGCTGACCCGCCGCCCGGCCATGCCAACTAAAAGGGTATGTCTGACGTTCCCACCGAAACTTGCTGGGGTTGTCAGATGTCATTGGAGAGGAAGTGGGATGACCTAGTCAAAACCAATCAAGAACCTGGGTTGCTAGTCAACACATGGCCGCAAGATGAACACCGGTAGTATGTGGCCTCACCGAGGACCCCTGCTGCGACGTCCCCTTGCTGTGCTGCGACCTGGCTGCTCCAGGAATGTTGGTGCCACTGCCACTGCAGTGAAGAGCCTGCACTTCTCTGTCCCTGACATACAGTATGTTCTAAAATGTACAGACACTGTTTTGATGAGAAATCTGTATATGATAGAATACACACCCTGATTTGACTCCATATTAACCCACTAACAACTTGGGTAACCCTTTTGACATAAACGGCGCTCCACAAATGTCCGGGAAAAATTTACTTTTATGGTTCGATTAAAAACTCTGTGTATTTTAACTGAATGTAAAAGGCACAAACAGCTTAATTATCCTTCGGATATGAATTATGCTACGAATTCTTCTGTAGGCGGTGAAAAAGAAAGTTTCTTTTACTGAGTACAATACAGACAAAAACTTAGTTAACCCTTGGATGTAAATTGCGCAAAAGAATTTGAGCAGCCACAAACTACTAGCTTTAGTTAGCTTGCTACAATGGCGTGTTTTTCCGCTACACAACAAGAGAAAAATTGGTAATTAACCTTCGCTTGTGATTATGCAACCGGAAAATTGTAATTTTTGGCGGTGAAAAAGAACGGTTTATTTTAGGGTCACCACAGCAGAAAACAACGCTTAATAAACCCCTGGATCTAAATTGCGCAAAGATTGAGCATGCCACAAACACTAGCTTTTAATATCGTGTTACCAAAGGCGTATTTTTTACGCTACACAACAAGAGAAAAAATGTAATTAACCTCGCTTGTGAATTATGCTACCAGGAAATTTGTATTTTTTTGGCGATGAAAAAGAACTTTCTTGTAGTCACCACGGCAGAAAACAACACTAAATTAACCCCAGGATGAAAATTGCGGCAAACAATTGAGCGCGCCAACAAACTACTAGCCTATTTTGTCTAGCGTTGTATACAATGCCGTATTTTTTTACGCTACAACAACAAGAGAAAAAATTGTAATTAACCTTCGCTTGTGAATTAAATGCTACAGAAAATTGTAATATTTTGGCGGTGAAAAAGAACGGTTTTCTTGTATCACCACAGCAGAAAAACGCTTAATTAACCCCTGATGTAAATGCGCAAAAGAATTGAGCAGAATTCCCCAAAATAAAGTGGGTAATTTGTATTTTAAAAACGCTGGTATCTTTAAATGAATACCACAGGAACTGGCCTTTAGATCCCCCTTGGATATTCAATGTGCTGTGAGCAGATAGCATTAAAATGTTATATGCCACTGCAGTGGACGCACACTGGACCTTCAGATCCAATACCCCAAAAATCAGAAATAGGAACATTAAGAAAAGCAGTCTCGAGACAAGCTGAGACACCCCATAAACCCAAAACGCGTGTATAAAAACAGTTACTTTCCGTAAGAGCTATCACAATCAGCCCGCAGCAGCACCTTTCCTGAATCAGTAAAGAGAGAGGAATTTGAGCTCCCGCGTCGCGCCTGGGACAAAATAGTCGGTGACGTCACAGAAATCCCCCCGGTCTCTGATTGGCTTCATCTCTTGCACATGTCATGCAGGCTATGCCCTTCTTCCTCCCAGAGATATGTGGCCCAATGTAACGCCATGGTGCTCGCAGCCATTTAGATCAATGAAAATGCACTTCGTTCACTTAGACCGAAGTCCCCCAAACTTCCGACATTCCGTTCAGAACCGAAGTTTTTCCCTAAATTCGAAACGTATTCCACTTCGTTAGAATCAATTCGTCCCATCTGCTAGTCATCATCATCGTCACATCCCGTCCAACATGAAGCGAAGGCCCCCAAATGTCAACTCCCGTGTACCCACCACTGTGGATAATCCATTTTCTAAGACCTCTTTGATGACAAAATGTGTTGGGGTCAGAAGGCATTTCCAAAGATCAAGGAGGCCATAGAGGATGATTTTTTTCTGCTCTGACGCCCAATTGCTGTCCGTCCAGAGGAGGAGAAGGAAGCTGGTCAATTGGCAAAAATCCCGGGCAGTCAGCAACGCCTTGCTATGCCTGTTGCATAAGCCCGCAGCTCCTGGATGCAGAATGTCAGGACGACGAAGTCACCTTGGATGATGATGATGATGACGACATTGCGGATCCAACTGTCTTTTCAGCAGAATTTGCTTGCGAGCGCTTCATCACTGTACGAGAGGAAACATGGGTAGTGTCAGTTACGGCTCCTGCCCTCAAAAAGGGAGAGGGGGGCGGCGCACAAGATCTGCTAGATTATACCTCCAGCCACGATCAGCGGAAAAACCGCTACCTCGCTTATTGCCGTTGAAAATGTCCAGGACCACTCAAAGCCTGGGCCTTTTCCGAGCAAGCTCAGATTCACTCCGTGATGGTCATATTCCGCCTTTGCCCGTAAACGCATCATAGAGGCAAAGAATACTTAGGTGTATTAACCACCACCAACATGTCAATACACATGCAGAGAAATGCATGAGTTGAAATGAAGGGAACACTTGCTTGGCCAAAAAAGGCCACACCGATGCTGGTCTTCCAACCACTGTCACACCCTCTGTCCTCCTCCTTCTCCCTCCACCGCCACCACCAGCGTTCCCAGCTGCCCATGTCTCTCAGAGTCATGATCAGGATCAGCCACCGCTTCAGCCTCCACCGGTCGCCCGGGTACCACCACAACCACCAGAGACCCATCCTATACCCCTTCTCCTCCACCCATTTGAACGACCTGCACGCCGTACAGCGGGCCAGACTAGCATCACCGCCTTCTTTTTCCAGGTTTGGGAGCAGAAGAAACCCTTTAAACCAAACCATTCCCAAAGCCAAAAGCCTGAATGTCAGCATTGCCAGGCTTTTTAGGCCTTGGAAATTTGCCTTTCCGTGTGTGACACAGATGGTTCCGCAACGGCAAGGCCCCTTGCCTGCCCCCAATAACAGATGCCAAGCAGGCCATTTCTTTTCCAGAAAAGCCGTCCCTGCCCTGGGCCAGCCACGTGTCCATCTAATATTTCAAGCGCGTTGTCTGCATCTGTGTTCGGCAAAGTCCATCTGACCACCGACACATGGAGCTAGTAAGCACGGCCAAGGCCGTTATATCTTTGTGACAGCTCACTGGGATGAGCCTGGTAATGTCGCTGGTGGAAACGGTGGCCACGGGCTCCGGCGCCCTCTACTATCAAACCGCAGGGGTGGTGCCGTGATTCTTTCCCCCAAGGTCCTCATGATGGGGCATCACGTGCCCAGAGACAGAAACCAGGTCAATGTTGGAAATTAATCTGTCTTGGAGACCATAAACACACAGGTCAGGAGCTGGAACGGCTCTTCGCAACGAGACTGAAGCGCTTGCCGGGTGACAAAACCATGTGCCAGCAAGGTGTGTGCGATAACTGTCCGAAATCTGCTGTGACGCCCTAAAATCGGTAGCTGGAGCACAAAACCCTTGCCTGGCACACTCATGTCATGAACATTAGGCGTCCAGAAATTTCTAAAGCGCTACCCCCGGTGTCTGGACTGCCTGCTGTGGACGGAATCGAGGTCTGAGCTCACACTTTCCTCCATTCGCACCCTGCTATTTCTCGCCTGGCTGCATTTGCAGCGTCAGGACGGCCTCCCCTGTCCCAGAAACCGACTATTTTTTGAGAGGAGACACCTGGAATTCCACCCTCCACATGCTCCAGCGATTGTGGGCAACAGCGCAATGCCCATTACGCAGTACTAAGTGACACATGGCCTGACAAGGAGCGGTGCGGACCTCGGGGTGTGGAGCCACAGAGAGTGGAGGCAGGAAAGAGCTCTGTACCAACCTTGTCGTTTTTGAAAGAAGCCCCAAAATGGTCAGTGCGGACAATGCCCCTTGTCAGCATGAGCATTGGGGTAATCATTAGTTCCTGAGTACGATACGTTAGGAACACTTTGAAAATCAGGTCCCATCCACGATGGAGGAGGAGACGGACACAGATGCGGACACGAAGACTTTCTCTCTCCGTCAATCCATAAGGCCCTGACAGTTTCACATTTTAATTGGTCCTTGTCATAGGCATGTCTGGTTCGGGGTCCAGGCTAGTGGCAAGGCGGCGCCTCAAGCTCTCAGAGTGCATCATAAGAGGCAAGTCAGGGCTTTGTGAAGCCAGTGCCGGAGGAAGCGGAGGAGAGGAGGAGGAAGAAGGTATTCCTGGACACCGACGTTACCGATGTCCCTGCCTAAAAAGAGGATGGCAACGGAGTTGAGGCGGAGAGGTAGCAGAGGAAGATTCAGTTTGCTAGTGCCCCTCGACCCAGAGCTTGGAATGCAAGGCTCCACTCTCACATGAGTGCTTGGATCTCCAATTCCTCCAATGTGATCCTCGCATTAAGCCATCACACTGACACGACAGTACTGGGAGGCCACCCTCCTTGATCTCCGTATAAAGCAAAACTCAGAATTTTTCCTTCCACCGCCCAAAAAGAGAGTAAAATGCAGGAATGTAGACCATGCTGATTGATCAACTGGAACATCTGTTGCCTCAGCTTCACGTTCTTTCCAAATATCCGGAGGAAACTGTCATCAAACGTTACAGCAGTAGAGTGCCAAGCAGCAGCACACAGCAGCAGGCATTGTGGCAGAAGCCTAATGGGTGCCCTCTGGCAATCTTAATTACTACCCTCACTCACCAAATCATGTAATCAGGGCACACAGACAACACACAGAGACCCGGCTTAAGATCATGGTGCACGACTACTGTATCTCAACAACCAATGTTATTGGATGAGTTCCGCCAGAAAATCGACTTTGGGTATCCAAAAAAATGGAAGAATGGCCTGAGCTCAGCTCGCACCACGCCAAAGAGGTTTTGTCCTGCCCAGCAGCCTGTCAGCACAGCAGAGGAGTCATAACAGACAAACGTCATCCGGCTTTCACAGATAATGTTGAGTCGTTGACTTTCATCACGATGATGTCAGTATGGATCTCTGAGATGTTGTACCCCAATTGGCCGAGTCCACCGATTAGTTGCCGGTCTAACATCACAATCCCCTTCCCAAAAGAAATGGTCTCTTGAAAACTTTTTTTAAAAATTATAATTTCTTACTGTATTTTTATTCACAGGTTCCCAAAAGTTCATTTTGCCTGGTTTTGCGGTGGAGGAAACTTTAAAGACACCAAGGTTTCATGAAAAATAAAACTTATTCCATTTACTCACTTATCTTTAGAAATTTTTCGCATTTGTCCATGGTTTTGGGGTCATGGAGCTGTGAGATACAGCTATAATCATTAACCTTTGGAACAGAAGTGTGGCTTACTGAGTGGCATTTCTCCATCAACAATTTTTTAGCAGTTGCTGGAGGAAGTCATTTTTTAACAGCGAGCGCGTTTTTTGGTCATGCTGCTGTGAAATGCAGCAATACTACAGGTTATATTCCTAAAAAAAAAAATTGGTTTCTAATAGACATTTGTCTCACAAATGACAAGAGTGGCTCAAAGGACATGTAAGTAAAATTTTGGAGGGGGCATGTTGCAGTGAAATGAAAGCGATACTAATACAGGTCCAATTTTAAAAAATGTGGTTTCAAACAAGACAATGTTCTACCACATTTGTTAAGAGTGCTCAAGGGTGAGATGCTGTCAAAAACAGGATAGGTAGGTTCATTGTTAAAGGACACATAATCAAAACAACTTGTATTTTGCAAGATCTTTTAACAAAAGCAAGCAATCCCTGTATGACCTTGTAAAAAAAAGAAGAAAAATAATCTTACACAACGCTCACCACCAATCCTTATCAGATAAATGCTTTTTAAATTTGGCTTTCTGTTGATACAAACAGGGCATACGGGAGTCAGAGCGACAAAGGCAATAACCGTTTCGCGTGCAGCCACGCTTCATCTAAGCCTACGGTGGACTTACGTTATCACGTTTTTATATCCACCTGTTTCTGTCAATCAACATTAAAACATATACAAAGTAACAAAGACATGCACATTCATACAAACGATGAAAGACATTACATCATTGAGGCAAAGTGGACCTAGCCCTCTGTGCGCAGATCCATCGTGCTTCACATTTGAAGTAGTTTATTAAGCCTATCCATCCCAACTGAGGCATAGGCATCGGTTTGCAAGCTGGCAAATTTAACCCCTGCTACATCATTCCCATGAGCACATCATTCATATGCGCTATCCATCTAGGGTCTCCTTTTTCACATTTTTTTTTTTTTTTTTTTTTCTTATGGAGAAATTATAGATGTTCCCTAACTCTTATATAGTGGTCCTGATTGTCTTTCCCCAATAAGAAAAAAACCGCACGACCATCATAGACGAGACTACAAAGTCTGACTACAGTAATAGAATTGTTTCTTAATATGCCAAAATTACCCAACTTCAGGTTTTTACTTTCTTCAAGAAATTAACAATGTGAACATATTCCAACAATTATAATTACCTTGGATACACCCCTTTTCCACCCAACTCGGGTCATGCTAGTTTAGTAGTATAGCTGTGCAATGCAGCTATACTACATGTCCTATTCTAAAAAAATGTGCTTTCTAACAGACATTTGTTTTTCAAAATTGCAAGAGTGGCTAAAAGGGGTCCCTTTTTTGAATTTTGGGGGCATGTTGCGGAAATGCAGCAATACAAGTCCTATCTAAAAAATGGGGTTTTTCTAACAGACATTTTTTTTCTTACAATTGTCAAGGCCTCAAGGGGAGGGTCCGGGCAAAAAAGGAATGGGTGACACGTAATGGAAACATTTTGCAAAAACGACATTTTTTTGAAAGTCTTTAACATAGCTAGCAACCCTGTTGAGCAACCCTTTTTAAACAATTTAAAAAAAAAGAAACAAAGACTGGTGGGATTCCATCCAAAAAAGGGGGTTTTAGACTCTTTTTCGGGCACTTTTTAATCTTGGGTCAGACAGGTTTAAGGGTCATGCTGCTTCCAGGCAGGGAAGTCAAGTCCATTCAAGTAAAATGATGGTTCAAATCATACTCCCTTCTGGCACTTTTTAATTTGGGGCTCCTGCAGGTTTAAAACCATGTTCACACGGCTTATTTGGGCCTGATTGGAGCACTGCGCGCCGTATTTGTGTCAGTACGGCTCCAATCCTCCATCATTTCGGAAAACCCTTCTCAAGAAATTGTGATTCCATCTCTTCCCCCTGCCGCGAATTCGGCGCGGGGGAGAAAATACATGTGAAAAAATTTTGAAAAAAAAAGCCATGGGCCGGCGAGCTCTGCCCCCGCCCCGCCCCGCTGCCGGCGCCATGTAAAAGCGGGCGAAAACCTCCCCGCAATTACGCCCCCAATAAGCCTTAACCCGGCCTAAGGGTCATGCTGTGGGACTGACAGGGATGTGATTTGTCTTGAGTTTTTTTTTTTGTGACCTTTTTGCCTAATTGTGTTGCCTAATGTAGCACGATCCATTTTACTGTTTTGGAGTTAAATTTTCCACTTCTCCAGCCCGTTTTTGGGGGTTTAAAAATGAAGCTTTTTTCCCTCCCAAACTTTAATGGTCATCGGCGTAATCATTATCGCATCGGATATTGCAATGATAATTGACATATCGACTATCGATCCGATGACGAGTAGTAGACTACATCGGTGTCATCAACTACTGATTACATCTTGGCAAATTTTATTCTTTTTGATTTAAACTGAATGGGGCCCTGAAAACGATCAATAAATACACGAACGGCACCCTGGCTACCACAGCACCGACCTATAACTACGCCCAGCCATCTGACCCGCTTTGTTCGCCCATTGAGATGATTCTTGCCAGCCACCACAATATTGACATGTTCTTGGGCCCTGGGTGCAATAAGTGAAAGTGGGCACCTTCAGATTACCATGATGCCATTTTCAATTAGCGTTGTCTTCTTATGTGTATCAAAGTGTGGTCCCGGTCGCACTGTTACCACTGTAGCCTGCTATAGCCATGATTTCCCTCATCTTAGTCAATTATGCCATTGAAAATAATGAATATTATTAGCATGAGATGTTTTTTTCTGTGAACTATTAGAGCCAAATGTCGTCCTTCACTACGTTGTAGCGCACGTTACCGAAGTTTCCTATTCTGGATGTAATTCCAGCTTCTCCTCACCCCTGTTTTGGGTAGAAAATTAACGCTTATCATCTTCTCCCCCTTACTTTATGAAGTGACTTGCAATTAGAACGAGATCGGAAAGCGACACGATTATCTTTATAAAATCGGTCAATTGTGACGTCATCTAGATGATTTTTATTAATGCCTCAACACTAATCACCTTCACAAATTTGTATGAGGTTATGGACTCTCCAAGTCTAACTTCAAGAAGACTTTGGCTCCCTGGAGCCAGTCACAGACGTCTGAGATCAGTGGCAGCAGATACCGGTTCCTCATGATTATTTTGTTGAGACCGTGATAGTCTATGCAGGGACAGAGTGAACCCTTGAAGACTTGAAGAAAAACCATTATTTGAAGATTTTTCCCTCTCCAATATAATCGCAAAAAGCCTGAACAGGGCGCAGACAACGTATAGACCTTGCCCCTTGAAAGACTTCTACTCAGCAAAGAGTCTATTGGGCAGTCATAAGGCCAATGTGGAGGAAGGCTCTCAGTCTGCCTTTCAGAGAATACATCTGTGAATTCCTGATACGGAGCAAGCATACCCATCAGTGGCTTGGAAGACATCAGTGGAGAAGTAGGACGCAATGGACGGGGTGCCACAGGGTGGCGAGAAAGACAGTTTTGTCACACGTCAAAGTATGACTTTGCCTGTTTTTCAATCGAGTATGGGAGCGTGGCACTGCAGCCACGGAAGTCCCAGAAGAATTGCTGAGGAAGAACGAGGTCTGCTTATTCGATGCACCCACTTGAAGAGTCACCCGTACTGTGCAGAACTGAATGGAGTCACTAAGGTATTCCCAAATACTAGAGGAGATAACCAAGGATTTATCTCGATGGACCACCAGCAAACAGTACTTGGCAACCATGGAGACAACAAAGCTGAAATTTCCATGCTGATGATGCCGAATCCAGGAAGGCGGTGGCTTAAAAAATTCAGAAAGATTTTTAGAGTTGGACCACCCCAAATATCCGAACGTGAAGCGTTAATTGCTACACAAACAGGACACGCTTCCATGAACCTAGGTGCGGTGAGCAATCCGATGTGGAATTAGGCTAGCAGGCTAGCACATTAGAGACAGTAGGTTATGCTATACGATGATGTACCGTTCTTGTGTTGCGCATCAGGTGGGCTCTATTCCACATTGACTAGATGCAATGGTTCCTTCCAAAGCGGTAAAAATAGTCCATTGATATTTTTGACCTAAAGGAGCCCACAGGGAAACTTGTGCCGGACTGGATCTATTTTCTTGGTGAAGCACTACTGTCTTCAGCAATCAGAATTCTACTGGTGCAAACATATGAGGAACACTCATACTCATCTTTTATTCCACACTCTAGAACATGGTGACAAGGGCCTTGTTATTTCATTATAATTTAGAGGCAAGATTGCGAAACTCTATGACTGTGGAATCCCCTTATAGATCTAGCAGAGCAGTTGCAGCAGAAGACACACGGGCCGGTTCCTCAAAAATGCTGTGGAATTTATCCATGAATGTCATGAGATTAGTTGTCATAGGATCATCCCTCTTCCAAAGGGGAGTGGCCTATGCTAGAGCTTTCCCGGTGAAGAGACTGACATGGACTGCCACCTTGGAGAATTCTGTGGGAACCTGATTTGCCATGAGCTCCACATGAACATATACATTGGTACACTGCATAATGAAACCCCTACAGGCTTTAAGGTTTCCATCAAACTTAGAATCGGCAAGAGATAATTGAGATGTTACAAATATTTGCAAGGCAACGACGACAGAGTCCACACTAAATAACTGCTAAGACCACTGTATAGATGATCCTCTGAACAATGCAATGGTGGAATAACCACATAAGGACCAGAGTTTAAAGGGTCCCTGGTAATTTCGACCAAGCCTGCCTCAAGGTCAGGTTTCGGACCATCTCCTGGCAAAAACTCCCTAGTTCTACACCTAGACATGACTTACTTGCGTTGCGCCGAGTGTAAGCAAAAGGTAACATAATCTTTTTTTTTGTATGGAAGCTCTAATTGGGACAGGAAGGAAGGTCAAAGCAGGTAGCAGGCAGAAGCATTTGTCAACAGACAAGCAGATTGTCAGTACAACAGTAGATGCAGGACAAGATTGAACAAGTGAATACTTTCTGTAAGCATTATAATGGCACATAGATCTGGCAAGGACATGGAAGAAGTGACTGGGCTAAATAAAGTTAACACCCGACGATCACCACGACTAGACTTTTGAAAATTCTACTGATCCAGGCACCTCTGAGAGCGGGGACATGATCCACCCGGTCAGAAAAAACAGATGGGAGTGAGGGAGAGTTGAGTTTTGATGTAAAAACCTGGTATTGCGAGTGCAACTGTGCCCCAATGTGCTGTTTGCAGCAACACTTGCACACCCCAAATACCAACAGAGCAAAACACAAGTGCGCTGTGAACCAACGACTTAGCCATAATAGGCTAACTGGATGGAACAAAATTAATTTTCGGGCCTTAAAATCTATTAACCTCCGTACTTGGCAACGGTTCACTCTTAACACACACAGGAGAATATTTTTGGATTCTTCTGATGAAACTCCTTAAAATGGGTCAAAATGGGGTTTGGATTATGCTTTAGTGGGACATACTCTGGGAGGAGGCTAATAGATTTCCCAGATTGGTCTTTTAGGATAAGTATGGCAAGAAGCTAGTAGAATATACAAGATATGCAGATCATAGAGACATAAGATGATAAAAATGAGGAGAGTGTCAAAAGTTTGCAGCTAATCAGCGCAGTAACTTTTATTTTGCTTAACATAATCCTTTAGTTGAGGAAAAATTGAAACCTTGATCACCATTTTACATACAGTTGAAACCAGAAGTTTACATACACTATAATAAAAAAAACACATATGCAATGGGTTTTTCCTCACTATCTCATAAGAAAATCAGAAAAAACCTCACCCGTTTTAGGTTAACTAGGTTTACCAAAATTATAAAATATTGCCAATAGCCAGAATAAATAGAAGTGCGACATTTTTTAAAGGCATTTTTATTACTTTCTGCATATGTCAAAAGTTTACATTACATTTACAATAGTATTTGGTTGTAAGTTCCCTTAAACTGTTTAGTGACGATGGGGTCAAACTTTTTAGATATCCTTACCACATCGATCTACAATAATATTGGAAGGAATTTTGGGCCCATTCCTCCCAGGACAGAACAGGTGTAACTGAGCCATGTTGTAGGTCGCCCTTAGCTCACACCTGACTAAGTGTCGTGAGTGCCCAGAATTTTTCAATAGACATGAGAGCAGGCTTTGGTATGACCACTCCAAAACTTTGACGTGGTTATCCTAATTCGCATTTGTAACCAATTAGCTGTATATTTCCGTGACCCGAACCTTAAACTTCCTGCTGATAACTTTAGAGATGTGCTTTCTAGTATTGCCCACATAATCTATTTGTGAGGAAAGACAGCCCTAGTCGCCATCAAACTTGAGGTCCGACGCCTGACTTGGGTTTAATCCTTCGACGTTTGCTCTGGCCCCCTAGGTGCACAAGTTAGCCATATACAGTTTCGCACGTTTACCCCTGTTCCACAACGGCCCCAGGAGACAAAAGAGCAGCCACCATTTTCTCTTCCGGATTGGTATATATTACCGTCCGTTTACTGACATATAACAGGCCATGAACCCACCATTGGGTAGCAATATATTATATGACCGATTACTAGGCGTTGTGAGGACAATGATCAAGGACAGACTTAACCTCAGATTAAAGTTCATAATTTAATTAGCCTGAGGCGACACTTAGACAAATATATAACAAAAAAGATAATAGATGATACAGACAGAGATCAGGGTGCATCATTACAAGCATGGGTTACAGACAAAGCAGTTCAAATGGGTCGAATGTTACCTTCGGCCCAACATGAGGGGCGTAATGTGTACCTGGCTTCTGGTGTGAAGGTCCTGGAAATGCTCCTTAGTACCCCTGCCATTGATCAACCGTGGAGCCGAACCTAGCTACTGCTTATATTAGGAGGAGACAGCCCACTGCAGCCCCCCTTACATGCCCCCACACACCCCTGAGTATGGTCTATGAAAACACACTCCTCCCACACAGGTCAAAGCAGTTTCTGATACAAACACAAAATGTACTATAACGCGGCGTGGCATTAGCACAGAACCGAGCCGTACACTATCAAAACCGGCTTGACCAACCCTACGCACGGTACCAGACATCCCTATCGTATGACTCACTGTGGTCCAGTTCTGAGATATCGCAGTCCCCAAGCGTCCCCAAAACCCGATGCGTGAGGTGCTATGTGGCGGGGAGATTCCGTATTTTGAATATGAACTCGCCATGACCAGTTATTAGTTGGATCGCCTACAAATCTAGATGAAATATCGTAGACGACCCGGCTAGGTTGGATTAATTTGAATGTCATTATGAAGCTTAGAGGAGTTTGAGGCAGCCTAGTCTCTTGAGGGCTAATTAATGTAAAGCGAAAAAAAAAGGTAAACATGAGTTTCTTTTTGTAGGTTTCCGATGTCCCATGACCAGAGCTGAACATCCTAGGAGAAATTTTACAAATGGTCTTTGCGTGATGCTGAATAACATGTAAATTGACTTTCCTGGGGCTCTCATGTGAGATCTGACTAGATAGGTTGGAGAGAGTACCAGTATTGATCAATTCATCACAATCATTCGTTCTTCATGATGCCATCAATTTTTTGTGAAAACGATCATCCTTCTGCAGCAACAAACAACCCCACAACAAACGATGCTGCCACCCCTCGGTGTTTACACAGTGGTGATGGTGTTTGTCCAAATTTGCCGGTATGTATCCTATGGCAACCGCAAGCAATGGGAGTACGCCACTGGCAGGGAGTGAAAGTCTAAGTTAAAACCCGGTATTCACCAAGCCTCCTCAAAGAACGAGATAGACATGCAGAGGCGGGAATACTACCAAGTCGGCTTCCACTGTGTACTTGCCTTTGCGGTGGCATCCCATGTGGTGCCTAGGTAACAGATCTGATTGTAAGACGTATCGTGTGCAAATACCCATGGCTCCACCAGACTAATTCCTGCAAGGACAGAAGAGCAACACACAGCGCAATTGACTGACGCTTTACACACGGTGCGATTTAAACTAATAGAATCAACTCTCACCTTTTAGATGCACACAGGATATGGTACAGAGCACACATAAAAGCTCAAAATATTAAAAGCCCACAGCTGACCCTGCATCCTCACCCTCTCGGAAGCCCTCAGAAACCTCCAATCTCGCAAGCCCAGCAGACTCCTGCAGCAATAGTAGAAGAATGACCAGCTCGTAACACGATTAAAATAGGGAGTTCCCGTTGCGCTTTCAGGGCAACAAACAATTTCATAAGAAATTCCAACATAAGCATCAAGCTGCCATTATTAAAGTTAAATATACAACATGGAAGCTATTAGTCGTTTCGTAGGACTCTACCCTGCTTCTCATGCACATTAAACAGAAGATAACAAGGCTTTTAACAGTTCAAAATGGACCTAAGCTTAAAGGAGTTGTCCTCCCAACAAAGTTTCTTAGCTACATGAAATGAAAAGCGCTCTTGTCACTTCCATGGGTTCAGAACTGAATGAAATTGCATAAACTCAGTTTTAATCCACTCAGTGTTTTCAGTTGGCTAAATAAGATAGATAAGACTCGCAGAAGCATCTGAAACTACTAACAGACTTATTTATCTGATCCCTCAACAAAAAGCCCTAATTAACAGTGCTGTTTATTACTTAAAGATAAATCAGGCTTTTACTGCCAGACTATCAGCACAGACTCTCCAGAACCTGTGTGAAGACATGCACTCCACTAGCAATCACATAGAACAAACACAGGGGTGTAGAAATGTTCCAGGTCAGGTTACATAGGAACTGAAAACGCCAGGAGTCATAAACACACACTTGTATCATCCTTTAAGGAAAACGAGATGAACAAAGCAATATAATTGAAAGTCTTTATTTTTGGTGTTCCCTACAATATAAAAGCTATTCTTATGTAGCCAACAACCCCTATTTTCTTTAATTGAACAATTAAGCCCTTACACCACTGTTATAACAGGGACAAAATTAGACGAAAATACAAAAACAGAGTTCCAGGTATAAAAACAAAATAATATTTAGAAAACTTGCAATAAAACAACAAATAATGATCCCTAGAATATACAAATTATACAACAAACAAAAAAACATACATTTTTTCATAATAAACAATTTAAATTAAAACATGAACAAAAATGAAAATAACGCTTATCCCAGAGATTGAACCCGCATGCTACTTCAAAGTCACCTTATGTTAACACTACTCTATCACTTCTGTTCAATTGTTCCCTGTACTTCAATAGCCCATGAAGGTGAAATTGGGAGTAAGTTGATCCAGTAAATATCTCTACCATGCCAACTTCCTAAGCAATCTGCATCCTTACCAGCCACACCCCTCAATTGCTAAACATAGAAAACAGTTCAAACTCCGTGATGCATTCCACAAAATGGTCTGGAGAAGCTTATCAAC
Organism: Phyllomedusa bahiana; assembly: GCA_025379985.1. Classification (NCBI taxonomy): domain Eukaryota; kingdom Metazoa; phylum Chordata; class Amphibia; order Anura; family Hylidae; genus Phyllomedusa; species Phyllomedusa bahiana. Next base: position 16,222 of record JAODAL010029102.1, on the reverse strand, counting down.
AGTTTTTATTATAGTCTGACATTGAACGGGGTTATATAATCTCTTGATAGTATTAAAGTGGTGCTTGCACACATTTGAATACTGCATTGTACAAGTTAGTACATAAATTACAAACGATGATTTTTCCTTTTAGTAATGGTGAAATTTTTAACATATCTTTTTTGTTAAAACTCTTTTTGACACGTACATCGTTTGTAATTTATGTGCTAATTTGTACATGCGTTATTCAATATGTGGGCAAGACCACTTTAAAACTATCAAGAAGATTAATTAACCACCATTACAATGTTAGACATAAAAAGCTTTTGCATACCTCTCCAGAACGGTTTTCTATGTTCAGCCAATTGAGGGTGGATGGTGAGGATCCAGATTGCCATAGGAAGCTGGCTAGTAGAGAAATTTACTGGATCTATCAACTTCACACCATTACACCTTATGGGCTAAATGAAGTACAGGATACCATTGAATAGAGTGATGTATATCAGTGGTTAACAATGAGGGTTCAATTTCTGGGCTCAGCATAATTTATTTTTGTACATGTTTTATATTTTAAATTGTATATTTATGAAAACGTATGTATTTTTTATTGTTTGTATAATTTGTATATTCTTGGATATTAATTTTTTCGTTTTATTGTAATATTTATGTTTTTATAACCTGGTAACTCTGTTTTTGTATTTGTCTAAATTGTCATGTTATAAACATGGTGTAAGGGTAATTTTCAATAAAGCCTCGGGTCTCAATTTTTGAACTGTTTAAAAGCCCTGTATCTTCCTTTTTTATGTCCTGAAGGAAGCAGGGTAGAGTCCCTGCGAAACGCAGCTTCCCTGTTTTATATTTACTTTAATAAATCAGTTTGATGCTCCTGAAAGCGCCACGGGAACTCCTAATTTCACTTGTGTTACGAGTGTCCTTCTTTCCTACTACTTGTAGACGTAGTCAGGGACAGGCAGTAGGTCAGGAGAGGCGGCAGAGGTTCGTGGTTGAGGGCCGGAAGCAGAATGGTACGGTACACAGAGAACACGGACAAGGCACAAGGACCGCTTTCTCTAAAGGCTGAAAAGGCATTAAAGAACCGGCAGTGGGCTGCCGGGTATGAAGCCCCTATATAGGGTCAGCGGCCGGCAATGGCCAATTATCAGTGCGCTGGCCTTTTAAGTTCGAAGAAGCCGGCGCACACGCGCCCTAGGGAGCGGGGCCACGCGCACCGGCCGGCACTAGGAAGCAAGGAGAAATTAGCGCGGTCGGGTGAGTACGGGGAGCAAGTGCGCCCACGGTCCGAGGCACGGACCGTGGCACCACTCGCCCCCAGCGCAGGGGAGCGGGCAGAAGGGTGGATGTGCTCACAGCCCATCCCTCGGGTCACAGCGCCATCCATGACAGTACCCCCCTTTGACTTCCCCCTGTTTCTAGCCCGGAGGAATCTCCGAATTAATTCATGGTCCAGAATGTTCTCCTCCGGCTCCCAAGACCTTTCCTTGGGCCCAAACCCCTTCCAATCAATGAGGAAATATCATTTCCCTCTAATCCTCCTCATACCCAGGATCTCCTTGACCAAAAAGAGGTTAGTGGCATCAGCCTTAGGCGATTGGGGGGGACTGCCTTCAGAGAGAAACGATTCAGGACCAAAGGTTTTAGTACAGAGACATGAAAGGAGTTCGGGATGCGCATGGTAGGCGGCAGCCGGAGTTTATATGCCACCGGGTTGAGCACCTCGAAAGGTCACACAAAGCAGGGTCCCAGTTTGTAACTCAGGATCTTGAGGCGGACATATTTGGCCGACAGCCACAACTTGTCACCTGGGGAGAGAACTGGAGGAGGGCTTCTTCTTCTTCTTTTATCTGCTTGAGCCTTTGTGCGCCCTAAAGCACGGAGCAGAGATTGGCGGGTCAGGGACCAGATGGCTTTCATGTCTTGGACCACGGCTTCCGCTGCCGGGACGTCAGACAGGGATGCTAGCGGGAGTGGTGGGCGGGGGTGCAGGCCGTACACGATGTAGAAGGGAGAGGCATCTGCGGACTCCAAATCTAGCGAATTATAAGAAAATTAAGCCCACGGATACAAGTTGGACCAGTCATCCTGTCGAGCCGAGACGAAGTGGCGCAAGTAATTCCCCAGGACCTGGTTGACTCTCTCCACCTGACCATTCGTCTGGGCGTGGTAAGCCCAGGAGAAATCAAGCTTCACCTGCAGTTGAGAACAAAGGGCCCACCAGAATTTAGAAACTAACTGAACCCCTCGATCCGAGACGATTTGCAGGGGAAACCCATGCAAACGAAAAATGTGGTGAAAAAACAGATCGGCCAGGCGCAGGGCAGAAGGTAAGCCTGGCAATGGGACAAAATGCACCATTTTTGAAAAACGATCTGTGACCACCCAGATAATGGCGTTACCGAATGAGGGGGAAAGATCAGTTATAAAGTCCTACGCCACGTGAGACCATGGTTGGGTAGGGATGGGCAGGGGATGCAAGAGTCCAGCCGGTTTGTGAGGTGTCTTGTTGAGGGCACAGGTGATACAGGACTCGAAGCAAGGTCCGGCCACCAATAGAACCGCGAGATCAAGAGAAACGTCTTATGAGCCCCAGGATGTCTGGCCACCAGAGAGCAATGACCCCACTTCAAAATTTTCCTTCGGAGCGCGGGGCACACGTAGGTTTTCCCAGGCGGAACATACCGAAGGTCAACAGGAGCTGCGGAGACCAGGCGCTCCGGGGTTATAATGTGCTAAGGGGCCACCTCCTCCCCAATCACGTCGGAGGCGCGCGAAAGGGCATCAGCCTTGACATTCTTTTCCGTGGGATGAAAGTGGATCTGGAAGTTAAACCGAGAGAAGAAAAGAGACCACCTGGCTTGGCGTGGATTGAGACGCTGGCCGTTTGGATACTGAAGGTTCTTATGGTCAGAATAGATACTGATGGGATGCCGAGCACCTTTCAGCAGGTAACGCCATTCTTCTAGCGCCAGTTTAATGGCCAATAATCCCCGATAGTATAGTTCCTTCCTGCCGGCGTGAGCGTCTTGCAGCAGAAGCCACAAGTGATTGTTTTGCCCGTAGGACCCTTTTGCGTTAGGACTGCTCCAACCCCGATCGAAGAGGCATCTACTTCTAGCGAGAAAGGCTTCGCGGGGTCCGGTCGCGACAGGATGGCCAACCTTGTGGGTTGGAGTTTTTCTTGGTAAGGGCTACAATCAGAGCCACCAGCGTGGAGAAGTGCGGAATGAACTGCCGGTAGTAATTGCAGAATTCAAGGAAACGTTGTATGGCCTGTAGGCCAACTGGGCGTGGCCATTGCAAAATGGCAGCCAACTTTGTTGGATCCATCCGCAAGCCCTGGTCCGAGATGACAAAGCCCAGAAATGAAGGCTCGTTTGGTGAAAGAGACACATCTCCAGTTGGCGTACAGGTGGTTAGCTTGCAGGCGCCTCAGAACCTGGCGAACATGGACACAGAGGGCCTCCAAATTGGATGAGTACACTAGGATGTCGTCCAAGTAGACCACGACACAGAAGTAAAGGAGATCCCGGAAGACGTCGTTCACGAACTCCTGGAAGACGGCTGGAGCATTACACAGGCCGAAAGGCATGACCAGGTATTCGAAATGCCCATCCCTGGTGTTGAAGGCCATCTTCCATTCATCGCCCTTGCGGATATGAACCAGGTTATAGGCCACCCTCAAATCCAGTTTGGAGAAGATCCGGGCGCCGAGTAGGTGATCAAAGAGTTCCGTGATCAGGGGAAGAGGCTACCAGTTCTTTACTGTGATCTTATTAAGTCCCCGGTAGTAGATGCAGGGCCGCAACGAGCCGTCTTTTTTTTCCACGAAGAAGAATCCCACACCAGCAGGAGAGGTAGATTTACAAATAAAACCCTTCTGAAGATTCTCCCATATATACTCCGACATGGCTTTGGTCTCGGGTGCGGACAAGGGATAGATCCTACCCCAGGGAGGACTGGTTCCCGGCAGCAGGTCAATCGGACAGTCATATGGGCGATGGGGAGGAAGGGTCTCTGCTTGCTACTCCGAGAAGACATCGGCAAACTCTTGATATTCGGCTGGTAAACTGGGCAACAGTTCACGGGGCTTGGAATGAGAGCCGGAAAGCACCGGGCGTGGTGCCACCAGACAACGGCTCAAACAGTTGGCACCCCAGCGAGTTTCTTCCCCCAACATACAATCTAGAGACAGAGAGTGAAGTATCAGCCACGGGAGACCCAGCAGAATCGCAGAGGAGCGTGTCAACACGTAAAAGGAGATCTTCTCCTTATGCAGAACTCCCACATGAAGAGACAACAGCTTGGTGGAGTATAGTATAGTGTCACTTAGGAGCTCTCCGCTGACAGAGAGATCACCAATGGCTTTTCCAGGCGATTACGGGAAAAGCGATACTGCTGTACAAGGGAGTGGTGAATAAAGTTCCCAGCTGAGCCAGAGTCCAGAAAAGCTGAGACCTGAAACAAGAGTCCATCATCAGTCTCAATCCGTACCGGCATCATCAGGCATGGAGAGGAGGAACTTGCACCTAGGGACGCCTCTCCCACGGAACCTAGGTGCGGGAGTTTACCGGACGTTTGGGACGCTGGGGACAGCTCCTCCGAAAATGCTCTGGACTGACGCAATATAGGCACAATTTCTCCGACCGCCGTCGGGCCAATTCTTGCTCAGTGAGTTACACCTGGTCGACCTGTATAGGTTCCTCACTAGGAATCGGGGACGGGTGCATTGGTGGCCTCTGGAACACTGGAGCCAAGCAAGGAAACCGACGTGGTCGAGCTGTCTCACGTTCTTGTCGTAGCTCCTCTTGTCTTTCAGCAAAATGCACATCAATGGGTGGCCAGCTGGATTAGCTCACTGAGGGAAGACGGGATGTCTCTTGCAGCCAGCACATCCTTCACCCTGCAGGAGAGGCCCTTCTTAAAGGTGGCGCACAGGGCGGCCTCGTTCCAGGTTAACTCAGAGGCCAAGGTGCGGAACTGCACAGCGTAGTCTCCCACCAAGGAATCGCCTTGGCGCAGGTTTAGGAGGGCTGTTTCGGCTGAGGACGCTCGCGCAGGTTCCTCACAAACGCTGTGGAATTCCTTGAGAAAGGCTGGTAGATCAGTCGTCACCGGATTGTTCCTGTCCCAAAGAGGTGTGGCCCATGCCAAGGCCTTCCCAGAGAGCAGTCTAACCACAAACGCTACTTTAGAACGCTCAGACAGGAATTGGTCCGCTATTAGCTCGATATGCATAGTGCACTGGGTGAGGACCCCCTGCAGAGCTTGGGATCGCTGTCAAACTTGGAAGGCAGCAACAAACGGAGCATGGGACCCAACGAAGTCAGTGGCGCCGGAGCGGAGGCGACCACGGGAGGAGATGGAGGCTGCTGCTGGGCGGTGACGACCTGCTGCATCATAGTGGTCAATTGATCCAGCTGTTGCGCTTGCTGGGCCAGTTGCTGAGACTGCTGGGCAACAACGCTTGAGAGATCCGCCAAACTGGGCAACGGGACCTTGGCGGTATCCATGGCCGGATCTTACTGTCACAGTTGGCGGTAGTGACTCACAGGTGACCTCTTGTCCGATGAGTCGTTCACTTTCCTTTTCATTCTCCATCCGGTCCAGACAGCCATAATGACTTCTCCTACTCGTCCCTGCAGAATTTAAAACACAAGAACATGAGACTCTTCCCTTTATTATATTCCTTACTATGCACCCCACTTGTAAAAATACCCCATTCATAGTGCCCCAAATGGTAATAATTAACCTCTTGACTGGGAGACTGAGGGGCCGGGATGGGGCCCTGGCAGGGAGGTTTAAAGGACCCTAGAGGAAAAGGGTCTGGACAAGGGGGCTAAAATCCTGGATGGATGGCCCTTGGATGGGGGGGGGGGGTTTGGGGGGTTCCGGGGAAAACGGGGGGAGATGGATGGAGGGCTGAGGGTCCGGGACAGAGGGGGATGGATGAGTGGCTCAGGATCCGAGACAAGGGGGGGTGGACATAGGGCTAAAGGCCAAAGAAAAAGCGGGGTTGGATGGGGGGCGGGAAGGTCCTAGAAAAGGGAGGAAAATTTGGGGGAGCTGGGGTCCTAGACGGGAGGGGGAGGGAAACGGCGGGTTTTTAAGGGTCCAAAACCAGGGGGAAAAAAGAAGGGCTGAGGGTCCTAGACAGGGGGGGTGGACGGAAGGCTGAGGGTCCTAGACAGGGGGGAGGGAACCGGAGGGCTTGAGGGTCCTAGACAAGGGGGGAGGGGACAGAGGGTTGGGGGGGTCCTAAAACGGGGGGGAAATGGATGGGGGGCGGGGGCCCGGGGAACAGGGGGGGGGGAATGGGGGGCTAAAGGGCCCGGGGGGACGGGGGGGGGAGGGAGGGGAGGGCCGGGGGGGGGCCCCGGGGGCCCGGGGGAGGTTGGGGGGCCCCTGGGGGGGGGAAGCTTGTATGGAGGGCTGGGGGCCTGAACAGGGGGGCCTGGAGTGGGCGCCTGGGCAGGGGGGTCTGAAAGGGTGGTGGGGGGGTCCTGGAGGGGGGGCCCTTAGGGTTTTCCCTGTACGGGGGGGTCCTGGAGGGGGCCTATAAGGGGGTCTCTAAGGGGGTTCTGTCGGGGGTTTTTCCTTTAAATGGGGCACAAAAATAGGGGGCCTTTTAAAGGGGGGGGGCCCATACAGGGGGGTTTGGGTATAGGGGGGGGTTCCCCTGAAAGGGGGCCCCTGGAGGGGGGTTCCTGTGAAAGGCGGGCTCGGGAGTGGGGGTCCTGCTAGGGGCCCTTTGGAGTGGGGCCCCTGAAAAAGGGGGCCCCTGGAGGGGGGGCCCTGTATGGGGGGGCCGTGGGGGGGCCCCCAAAATATAGGGGACCAAAATGGAATAAAACTTGTAGGGGGCCCCCCTTTAAAAGCTTTAGATAAAAAAGGGGGGCCGAAACTGTGTGAAGGGGGAAAAGGAAAAAAGGCCGGGCCCCCAAAGTCACAGAGCACCTTTTTTCTTACATTTTACAGTTTAAAACTTACAGCTTAAATTGACTCAGGCCCTTCCCCCCTCGCTCTCTCTGCGGGGGTTTTTCCTTTTGGCTGCAAAGAGGGGGGGGGAAGGAGGGAGCCCGGGCAGTCATTTAAACTGAAAGTGTAAATTTAAAGTGTAACAACTGTGCGGGCCTTCGTGACTCGGGGCTGGGCCTCTCCTCTCCCCCCTTAAATACAGTGGGGCCCCCTTTTTCCTATGTAAACTACAGGCCCCCTTTTGGGTGTTTTTTCCTTGGAAACAGGGGGGCCCGATCTAAAGAGGGAAAGAGGGACCCCCCCACTTCATTTTTTTTTTTAGGGGGCCCCGTATAGAAATTACCCACTGTACTGCCTTTACGGCAGCAGTGACCACCGGGGGGGGGGGGGGGGGCGGGGGGGGCCACTGCTTTTTTCGAATTTTCTCACTAGTTAGGGAAAAAAGGCTAAATATCTAATCACGGGCAATAAAACCATTTCCCCCCCACCCCCCCCCCTGGAGAACCCGGGGAAAGCAAAGCAAAAGAAAAGCTGCCTGTGACTGTGAAACTGCATAGTGAGAAAAACCCTTATCCCATGTTCGAATCTTCACAGATTTCTGGAACAGGGATCCAGGGACGCCTGTTTTTTCCCTTAAACGGCTGAGAAACATGAGGAAGCTTTTGGGCCCCTGATTTGGGGGTAAACACATTGCCATGTGTTTTCTATCATGACATGGGAGAGATGGAAAAATGCCAGCTACAGTGCTAAGCTCCTTCTGATGGCCATATAGCAGTTTGCAGTTAGAAGAAATAGCATCTCAAGACCCCTGTTCTTGTTATCATGGGGTTCTTAGCAAAGGGACACCAATAAACACATACTTATCACCAATTCTGTGAGTTCAGCGCCACCATAGTCCAAAAGAATTTTTTGGGAAAATTAAGTAAACCTTATTAATCGGGCCCTGAAAAGTTTAAACCCATGTTCCCCAAATTCTTTTTTTTAATGCCTTAAAATGCAAACAAATACTAAACTATGTCCACTGAGACTGTGAATGTTTTACCAGAATCTACAAGGTCCAATATCCCCTTAAACTACACCCAAATTTTAAAAAACCCCAAAAATTTTAATTTTTGTGGCGACAGCATTTTTACAATGAGCTTGCACTCATGAAACCCTGCACATATTTCAAAATTTTTAGCCCTTTGAGTTTTTTTAGTCATGAAAATTTAAAAACAAGATTTTACACACCCTTTGGGAAAATTTCCCAATGGCGGGCTTCACTATTTATTTGGGTTGTTTTATTATTTTTTTAAAATGACTTTTAAAATTAGCCACTGTACAACTCTTTAGAAAATTTCAAAAATTTGGAATTCTCATACAGCATATTTTTTTAAAAAATATTCAAGCATTCTAAACCTAATTTACTTTAGAATTTTATTAAGAAACCCCTAGAAAAACACACCTAAAGCAAATTTTTGGGTAATACTAGAGCTACAAAAATACTCAAATGTCGGAGTACTAATGATAATTAATTTCCCAAAAAATCCCCCACATAATACATGAAAAATCAGAAAAAAACCTAAAAACCCCAAAAAAATCATGTTTTAAAACTTAAATTTTAAATTTCAAAAATTCTTTAAAAAGAAAAAAAAAAAAAAAAAATTTGGGGAAAAACCTTGGGTCAAAAATAAACAAAGCTAAAGAGAAAAGGACAACTCCCCAACCCCACTTTGGCCCTAGTTCCCCCCTAAGAAAAAAACCCAAGGGGGTGCCCCCAAAAAAGGGCGGCCCGTTTAGGAAAACCCAAGCCCTAAAAATAAAATAGCCCTAGTAATACAAGTGTCCCTACAGCTACTATTCTTGATTGCACAGGACTCTTACACTGTGTCTCTTGCTTTCTGCCTCTTCTTTTCCCTGTCTTTCTCCCTGCAAAACAATCCAGGGGCTCACCACGTGTTTCCCCTATACTCCTGTGGCTCAGACCGAGTTTGTTTTGATGTGAATGTAACCTCTGCACTCTCCATACCTTTGCCCCTATGTGCCATATGTACTACTTTTGAGGCTTAATTTAGTTTATCACTTGGGGTGTCATTTAGAGTATTAGCCTCAACATCCATCTGTCACTCCGGGAACTGATTCTACTGTGTAGACAAAACAGTCTAAATTTTAAGTGTTAACCATGATATACTGGTCTCCAAATTATAGCATATTCTATTTTTCAGAAAAGACTGTCAGGGGGAGCATGGTGAGGAGAAGCAAATACAAGTTAGAAGATTATTTCACAGGTAAAGTCCACTAAGCTTTGAACTTGTAGTCAAAACTGACAAAGGAGTTCATAACAAGGGAATAAACAATAGCAGCACTACAAGGACTTATGTGTCTAAGCTACTGCCTTTGATGCTAGATAACCCCCAAGTATCACCATAGATACATATCTAAAAATGTTTTATTCATAAGAAATTCATCTATCCTTTATGCAGGGACGTCGCTAGGCAGTTTTATCTGGGGCTTGTGCCCCCTACCATCACCGGGTTCCAGCCCGATACTGTGGGCCTGCAGCGCCAATGGTCTCTTCAATTGTATATGTGTCATCTGGATGCACATACATTTGATAGGCTTCCGCATAGCAGAGAGTGAGCGCTCAATGCTCCGCAGAGTACTCCGGTGAGTTGCAATCAGGCTTGCGACCCTCCGAAGTATCCGGCATAGGCTGCATGAGTATGTCATCACGCTGCCTGTGCGGCATGATGAGGTCACGCGGACTGTGCTGGGAAGAAGACAGAGGACAGCGGGAGTTTCAGGAAGCTAGGGATAGGTGAGTATTGTTAATTTTTTTTTATTTTTAATATGCCCTATTACCTACCTATCTATATATACTGTGGGCCCTATTACCTACCTATATATACCAGGGGCCCTATTACCTATCTATATATATCAGGGGCCATATTACCTATTTATATATACTGGGGGCCCTATTACCTACCTATGTAAACTATGGGCCCTGTTACCTATCTATATATACTGTGGGCCCTATTATCTACCTATATATACCGAGGGCTCTATTAACTAACTCTATATACTGGGGGACCTATTATCTACCTTTATATACCCGGGGCCCTATTACCTATCTATATATATCAGGGGCCCTATTACCTATTTATATATACTGGGGGCCCTATTACCAACCTATATATACTGGGGGCTCTATTGCCAACCTATATATACTGGGGGCCCTATTACCTATCTATATATACTGTGGGCCCTATTACCTACCTATATAAACTATGGGCCCTGTTACCTATCTATATATACTGTGGGCCCTATTATCTACCTATATATACCAAGGGCTCTATTAACTAACTCTATATACTGGGGGACCTATTATCTACCTTTATATACCGGGGGCCCTATTACCTACCTATATATACTGTGGGCCCTATTACCCATCTATGAATACTGTGGGCCCTATTATCTTTTAAGACCCTAGCAACACCCCAGCCTTTTATGGCTTCCTGTTTTTAGCCTTACACACCTTAGTAATATCGTTAAAGTAGAGCATACATTGTCTCAGGCCCATTCCTTTAACATGTTGTAAACATTTAGTACACCCCTCACATTTTTGTAAATATTGTATTATATCTTTTAATGGGAAAACACTCAATATATGACACTTTGATACAATGTAAAGTAGTCAGTGTACAGTTTGTATAACAGTGTAAATTTGGTGTGCCCTCAAAATAACTTAACACACAACCATCAATGTCTAAACCACTGATAACAAAAGTGAGTACACCTCTGAGTGAAAATGGATAAATTGTGCCCAATTTGCTATTTTCTATCTACAATGTCCTGTGACTATTTAGTGTTACAAAGTCTCGGGTGTGAATGGGGAGCAGATGTGTTAAATGTGGTGTTACTGCTCTCACACTCTCCCATACTGGTCACTGGAAGTTCAAAATAGCATCTCATGGCAAAGAACTGTCTGAGAATCTGAAAAAAATAATCGTTGCTCTACATAAAGATGGCCTAGGCTATAATAAGATTGCCAACATTGAGCGGCTGCACGGTGGCCAAGATCAAACAGCAGTTTTACAAGACAGGTTCCACAGAGCACAGGCCTCACCATGGTCTATCAAAGAAGTTCAGTGCACATGCTCAGCATCATATCCAGAAATTGTCCTTTCAAAATAGACATACGGGTGCTGCCAGCATTGCTGCAGAGTTTAAAAAGGTGGAGGTGGGGGGTGGGGAGGTTCAGCCTGTCAGTGCTCAGACCATATGCTGCACACTGCATCAAATTTGTCTGCATGACTGTCATTCCAGAAGGAAGCCTCTTCTATGGATGATTAACAAGAAATCCCGCAAACCATTTGCTGAAGACAAGCAGACAAAGGACATGGATTAGATGATGTCAATCTACACTCAATCTGGCTCTACACTCTCACCGGTCCCGCAAGTCCGCTGCCTTGGGATAACACTTGACTCCGCTTTGTCCTTCAAACCCCACATCCAAATGCTCACCTCTGCCTGCCGCCTCCACCTGAAAAATATCTCTCGCATCTGCTCATTCCTTAACCCTGTCACCACAAAAATGCTGGTTCACGCCCTTTTCATCTCCCGCCTCGCCTACTGCAACATCCTTCTCTGTGGCCTCCTATCTAATGCTCTTGCTCCCCTTCAATCCATGCTCAACTCTGCTGCCCGTCTTATCCACCTCTCTCCTCGACACTCCTCTGCCTCTCCCCTCTGCCAATCCCTGCACTGGCAACCCATTGCCCAGCGCATTAATTTCAAGTTACTAACCATGACCTACAAGGCTCTCCATAACCTCTCTCCTCCTTATATCTCTGCTTTAATCTCCAGATACCTCCCCTCACGCAATCTCCACTCCTCAAAGGACCTTCTTTTCTACTCTCATCTTCTCAGCTCCTCACATAACCGTCTCAAAGATTTCTCTCGTGCCTCCCCCATACTCTGGAACTCACTGCCCCCAACACATCAGACTCTACCTCACTTTCACCAGCTTCAAAAGCAACCTGAAAACCCATCTCTTCAGGATTGTCTACGACATAGAATAACCCCGCTGTCACTACACCCTCCACAAACATGTCAGCCCCTCATCTTCTGTCTCTTTCCTCCTTCCTTGTAGATTGTAAGCCTTCGCGGGCAGGGCTCTCTCTCCCTCTGTACCTGTTGTTAGTCACAGATTGTCACTATTGTAATTGTTTGACTTACACTCACCGGCCACTTTATTAGGTACACCATGCTAGTAACGGGTTGGACCCCCTTTTGCCTTCAGAACTGCCTCAATTCTTCGTGGCATAGATTCAACAAGGTGTTGAAACCCGATGCTCAAATTGGTACCAAGGGCCCAAAGAGTGCCAAGAAAATATTCCCCACAACCATGACACCACCACAACCAGCCTGACCGTTGATACAAGGCAGATGGGATCCATGCTTTTATGTTTTGACGGCCAAATTCTGACCCTACCATCCGAATCTCGCAGCAGAAACGAAAACTCACGACCAGGCAACTTTTTTTCCAATCTTCTACGGGTCCAATTTCGATGAGCTTGGGCAAATTGGAGCCTCATTTCCTGTTCTTTAGCTGAAAGGAGTGGCTCCGGTGTGGTCTTCTCTGCTTGTAGCCCATCTCCCTCAAAGTTCGCCGACTGTGCGTTCAGAGATGCTCTTCGGCCTACCTTGGTTTTAAGGGGTGGCTATTTGAGTCACTGTTGCCTTTCTATCAGCTCGAACCAGTCTGCCCATTCTCCTTTGACCTCTGGCATAAAACAAGGCATTTCCCCCCACAGACTGCCGCTCACGGGATGTTTTTTCTTTTTTCGGACCATTCCTGTAAACCCTAAAGAGGTTGTGCGTAAAAATCTCAGGAGATCAGCAGTTTCTGAAATACTCAGACCAGCCCTTCGGGCACCAACAACCAGGGCCAGCACGTTCAAAGGCACTCAAATCACCTTTCTTCCCCATACTGATGCTCGGTTTGAACTGCAGGAATTGTCTTGACCATGTCTACATGCCTAAATGCACCCGAGTTTGCCGCCATGTGATTGGCTGATTAGAAATTAAGTGTTAACGAGCAGTTGGACAGGTGTACCTAATAAAGTGTCCGGTGAGTGTATGTTATGTATGTAACCCCCTGAATGTACAGCACCCTGGAATCAATGGCACTCTAAAATATATAATAATAATAATAATAATAATAATGTTAAGCATGTGAGGCAGCAATCAGGTGAAGAGTACAAAGACAGGTGTGTCTTGCCTACAGTCTAGCATGGTGATGGGAGTGTCATGATTTGGGACTGCATGAGTGCTGCCAGCTGTTGGGTGCTACAGTTCTTTGAACAAACCATGAATGCCAACATGTACTGTGATATACTAAAGCAAAGCATGCTCCCTACCTTTCAGAAACTAGGCCGCAGGACTATATTCCAACATGATAACGATCCCACCACACCTCCAAGACAACCACTGCCTTGCTAAAGGAAATGAGGGTAAAGGTGCTGGACTGGCTAAAAAATTCTCCATACCTAAACCCTACTGAGCATCTGTGGGGCATCCTCAAACAGAAGGTGAAGGAATGCAAGGTCTCTAACATTCACTAGCTCCGTGGATGTTTTTCATGGAGGATTGGAAAATATTCCAGTGACAACTTGTAACACTCTAGGGAACGCTATGCCCAAAAGAGTTGAGGCAGTGCTGGAAAATAATTGTGGCCACTAGTGATGAGTGATTACGTTGACTATCGCCATCCCCGGGGCGATAGTCCCATATCGCAATTTTCAAGACGATTTCCGATAGTCGATAACAGATTATCGCCGATGACCAGAAAGTCTATGGAGAGAAACCCAACACCTTCCATTCTACACCCAAACAGGGCTGGAGAACTGGAATTAACATCCACAACAGTCAAATGGATAAAATACTACATCTTAGGCAACACACTTGTTATTAAAAGCCACAAAAAAAAAAATCACAGACCAATCATAATCCCTGTTTGCACCCAGCATGACCCTTAAACCTCATGACCCAAAAATTAAAAAGTGCCAGGGAAAGGGATTTTGATTTGAAACCATCAGTTTACTTGAACGGACATTGACTATCCCTGTCCTGGAACGCAGCATGACCCTAAAACCTGACTGACCCACAATTAAAAAGGCCGGAAAAGGAGTCCTTTTCAACCACCATATTAGTTGAACTGGACATTGACTATATCTGTCCTGTACCGCAGAATGACCATTAAACCTGTCTGACCCACAGATTAAAAAGTGTCGGAAATAGGAGTCTTTAAACCACCATTTTAGTTGACCTGGACATTGACTATATCTGTCCTGTACCGCAGTATGACCATTAAACCTGTTTGACCCACAGATTAAAAAGTGCTGGAAAAAGGAGTCTTTGAACCACCATTTAGTGAACTGGACATTGACTATAACCTGTCCTGGGCCGCAGCATGAGCCCCAAACCTGCATGACCCCCCACATTTAAAAAGTGCCGCAAAAAGGAGTCTTTTAACCACCATTTTAGTTGAACTGGACACTAACTATATCTGTCCTGTACCGCAGAATGACCATTAAACCTGTCTGACCCACAGAAGTAAAAAGTGCCACAAATAGGAGTCTTTTAACCACCATTTTAGTTGACCTGGACATTGACTATATCTGTCCTGTACCGCAGTATGACCATTAAACCTGTTTGACCCACAGATTAAAAAGTGCTGGAAAAAGGAGTCTTTGAACCACCATTTTAGTTGAACTGGACATTGACTATACCTGTCCTGGGCCACAGCATGAGCCCCAAACCTGCATGACCCCCCAGATTTAAAAAGTGCTGGAAAAAGGAGTCTTTTAACCACCATTTTAGTTGAACTGGACACTAACTATATCTGTCCTGTACCGCAGAATGACCATTAAACCTGTCTGACCCACAGATTAAAAAGTGCCACAAAAAGGAGTCTTTTAACCACCATTTTAGTTGAACTGGAAATTTAACTATATCTGTCCTGTACCGCAGAATGACCATTAAACCTGTCTGAGCCACAGATTAAAAAGTGCAAGAAAAAGGAGTCTTTGAATCACCATTTTAGTTGAACTGGACATTAACTATACCTGTTCTGTACCACAGTATGACCATTAAACCTGTCTGACCCAAAGATTAAAAAGTGCTGGGAAAAGGAGTCTTTGAACCACCATTTTAGTTGAACTGGACATTAACTATACCTGTTCTGTACCACAGTATGACCATTAAACCTGTCTGACCACAGATTAAAAAGTGCAGGGATTGCTAGCTACAGGGATTGCTAGCTATGTTAAAGATCTTGCAAAAACAAGCCATTTTGCAATATGTGTCCATTAACAGTGTCCTACCTATTCCTGTTTTTGACAGCACCATCACCCTTGAGCCACTTTTGACAATTGTGAAGAACAAATGTCTGTTAAAAACCAAATTTTTTTTAAAATAGGACCTGTAGTATAGCTGCATTTCACAGCAAATTGCCCCCAAAAATTCAAAACATGACCCTTGAGCCACTTTTGACAATTGTGAAGAACAAATGTATGTTAAAAACCACATTTTTTAGAATAGGACCTGTAGTATTGCTGCATTTCAAAGCAGCATGACCCAAAAAATTATAAAAATAACTTCTCAGCCACTGTTAAAAATTGTGAGGGAGAAATACCACTTAGAAGCCACATTTCTGTTCCAAAGGACCATGATTATAGAAGTATTTCACAGCAACATGACCCCAAAAAATTATAAATATGACTTCTCAGCCACTATTAAAAATTGTGATGGAGAAATGCCACTTCGAAGCCACATTTCTGTTCCAAAGGACCATAATTATAGCTGTATCTCACAGTAACATGACCTCATTTTATATACACATCAGGACAACTTCTGTAGTCTTATCATTTGATTTCGGTCATGTACAGTTTTATTTCAGATTGCATTAGCAAACCCATAGGAGCATCGCTTGCTCTCCCATTGGTCCAAATAACCGCGCCTCTTTTAACTTAGCCAATCACAGAGCTCTTTTGAATTTCTTTTCTCCCCCATAAACTCTATGAGAAAGTAGCTCGCGCTCTGATTGGCTAAGCTGACGAGCCCCCGCTGCTTCAACCAATCAGCTCTTTCTGCCTTTTTAAATGTAAATTTTGAACTGTCCCGCCTTTAATATGATTGGTCAAAATTTTTTTTCCCTAGGTTAGAATGGGCCCTGTCGCTCCCAATTCTGATTTTTGGGCAACTTCCT